>PVJC01036065.1:0-17909 GCA_004026665.1 Murina feae | reverse complement strand
TACAACCAAGATTACTTTACCCAGCAAAGCTATCATTCAGAATTGAAGGTCAGACAAAGAGCTTCACAGACAAGAAAAAGCTAAAGGAGTTCATCACTACTCAACCAGTATTATATGAAATGCTGAAAGGTATCCTTTGAGAAGAGGAAGAAGAAGAAGTAAAGATAAAAATTATGAACAACAAATACATATCTATCAACAAGTGAACCTAAAAATCAAGTGAATAAAAAAAATCTGATGAACAGAATAAACTGGTGAATAGAATAGCATCAGGGGCATAGAAAGGGAGTTGACTAACAATTCACAGGGGAAAAGGGATGTTGGGAGTGTGGGAAGAGACTGGACAAAAATCGTATATCTATGGATGAGGGCAGTGGGGGGGATAAGGGCAGAGGGTTGGGTGGGAACTGGGAGGAGGGGAGTTATGGGGAGGGAGAGGAACAATTGTAATAATATGAACAATAAAGAAAAAAATGAAAAATAATACAATTGCATTTCTATATAATAACAACAACAAATCTGAAAAGGAAATTAAGAAAAAAAAATCTCATTTACAATAGTACCAAAAGGAAAAAAAAGTTTATAAATAAAGTTAGCCAAAGAGGTGAAAGACATGTATACTAAAACAATATAACATTGATGAGAGAAATGAAAGACACAAATGCTGAGACAGCCTGTATTCATGATTTGGAATGTTCATGCTATTCAAAGCAAGTTACAGATTCATTGCAATCCCTATCAAAATATCATTGGCATTTTTTACAGAAATAGAAAAAAAACAATTCTACATCTCATATGGAACCACAAAAAGCCATAAATAGCCAAATAAATCTTGAGAAAGAACAAAGCCAAAGCCATCACACTTCCTAACTTCAAAATATAAATTTAAACCAACCATAATCAAAACAACATACTAGCATAAAGACAAATAGATCAATGGAACAGAATAGGAATAAATTTAAATATATATGGTCAACTGAATGTCAACAAGGGAGCCAAGAATACACAATGGGGAAAGGATAATCTCTTCAACAAATTGTGCTGAGAAAACTGGATCTCCACCTCCAAAATAATGAAATAGGGCTCCACTTAAATGGGATAAAGATTTAAATGTAAGATCTGAAACTGTAAAGCCCCTACAGAAAAACAGGGGGAAACTTTATGACATCAGCCTATGCAACCATGGATATGACCCCAAAAGCACAACAACAAGACCAAAATAAACAAGTGGGATTCCATCAAACTGAAAATCTTCTGCACAGTAAATAAAACAATCAACAGAGTGAAAAGATAATGTATAGAGTGGGAGAAAATATTTATAAACCATATATCTGAGGAAGGGTTCATCTCCAAAATACATAAAGAATTCCTATAACTCAACAGCAGAAAAGTCTAAAACAAACAACAACACCTGAATACCCCTCATTTAAAAAATGAGCAAAGGACTTAGTCATTTCTCCAAAGAAAACATGGTCACCAGGTATATGAAAAAATGCTTAATATCATTAGTCATCAGTAAAATGCAACAGTGAGACATCATCTCATATCTGTTAGGGTGGTTATTATCAAAATAACAAAAGACAACAAGTATGGAAACATTTAAACCCTTATACACTATTGGTGGGAATACAAAATGGTGCAGCCACTATGGAAAACAGTATGAAGACTACTCAAAAAGTTAAAAATAAAGTTACCATATAATCCAGCAATCCTACTTCTGGGAATTTATCCAAAAGTATGGAATGAAATCAGAATCTTGAAGATGTATTAGCACTTCCATGCTCATTGCAGTGCTACTCACAATAGCTGAGATATGGAAATAACCTAAGTGTCCATCAACAGATGAAAGGCTAAAGAAAACGTGATATGTACATACAAATGGAATGTTATACTGCAATTTGTGACCATGTGGAGAAACCTTGAGGACATTATGCATGACATAAGCCAATCACAGATGAAACACTGACTGACTCTACTTACATTAAGTCTCTAAAATAGAATCAAAGAGTAAAATGGTGATTTCCAGGGACTGGAGTGAAAGAGAAACAGGGAGTTGCTAAACAATATAGTCATTGAATTCACACCATGAGTAGGACATGAATGTGGTTAGTTCTACCCTGAAAACTCCAAGGCACACTGATGAAAATACCATAGACAAAGCTTTAAAATACTCACCCTCAATTATGCAAGGTAATTTTAAAAAATTAATAAGCATCCTCTATAATAAATATAATATGCAAATATTCCCCTCTACCAGGAGTTCGACCAGGGAGCCACTAGGGAAGCTATTCATGCACAAATTTCATTCACTGAGCCTCTAGTCTAATCTAATAAAAGAGTAATATGCAAATTAACCCTCACTCCATTATATCTAAGCCACACCCACCATCCAAGCCATGCCCACCAGCCAATCAGAGTGACTATAAGCAAATCAACCCAGCCAAAATGGCAGCCGGCAGCCACGGAGCTAGAGCAAACAAGAGGCTTTGTTGCACCAGCGATGGAGGAAACTGCCTGCCTCGGCTGGCTGTAGCCTCCACTCAAGGCAACAAAGTTTCAATTGAAGAAGCCATGGAGCTGAAGCAAACAGGAGGCTTCTTTGCACCAGCAGTGGAGGAAACTGTCTGCCTAGGCAGGCTGTGGCCTTTGCTCAAGGCAACAAAGTTTCAGTTATAGAAGATAAGTAAACCCCAGAAACCTGCTTCCAGCCAGCCTTGCTGGGACATTGGGTCAATGGGAGCTGTGACCAGCCTGCAAACAGCCATCAGCCCCTCACCAAGGCTGCCCAGGAACTCCAGGGGAGACCACCACTCTGAAGGAGCTGTGGCCAGCCTGCCAACAGTCATCAGCCCCTCACCCAGGCTGGCCAGGCACTCCAGCAGGACCCTACTCCCTGAAGAGGATGTGGCCAGGCTGAAAATGGCCCTCAGCCCCTCACCCAGGCAGGCCAGGCACCCTAGTGGGAGCCCCACCCTGATCTGGGACACCCTTCAGGTCAAACCAGCCAGCCCCCACCCATGCACTAGGCTTCTATCCTATATAATCCTATACAATAAAAGGGTAATATGGAAATTGAACCTAAAAGCAGAACCACTGGGAATGACTGGTCACTATGACACACACTGACCACCAGGGCGCAGATGCTCAATGCAGGAGCTGCCCCTGGTGGTCAGTGCACTCCCACAGGGGGAGCTCTGCTCAGCCACAAGCCAAGCTGATGGCTACCAGTACAGCGGTGGTTGTGGGAGCTTCTCCTGCCTCCTCAGCAGCGCTAAGGATGTCCAACTGCAGCTTAGGCCTGCTCCCCACTGGCAAGTGGACATCTCCCGAGGGCTCCCGGGCTGCCAGAGGGATGTCTGACTGCCATCTTAGGCCCAATCACCTGGGGAATGGGCCTAAGCCAGCAGGTGGACATCCCTCAAGGGGTCCCAGACTGCAAGAGGGCACAGGTCGGGCAGAGGGACCCCCCCTTGAGTATACAAATTTTTGTACACTGGGCCTTTAGTCTATATATATATAAGCCTAAGTGACTGTTATGACCAGATGACTGGATGACCAGCCAGTAGCTATGATACGCACTGACCATCAGGGGACATACACTCATGCACGAGCTGGTCAGTGCACTCCCACAGCCAACCTCCCATTGTCTCTCCCCTCAGCCATCCAACCTACTGCAGTCCTTCCCCCCAATCCCCAGCTCCAGCTGGCCAGCCCCAATTGGCCCCAATCACTGGCCAGGCCAAGGGACCCCACCCATGCACGAATTCATGCACTGGGACTCTAGTTTATTATATTATCCATGCTTCCTGGCTATTTTGACTATTTTACAACTTAAATGTGTTTTTTGTTTTTTAAATGTTTTATAAAAATAATTTTTAGAGAGGGAGAAAGGGAGAGAGAGAAACATTGATGTGAAAGCTAAACATCCACTGGCTGCCTCCTGCATGCCCCCTACTGGGGTTTGAGCCTGAAACCTCAGGCATGTGCCCTAACCAGGAATTGAACTGGCAACCTTTTGATGCATGGGAACTGCTCAACCAACTGAGTCACACCAGTCAGGGCAACTTAAGTGGGGTTTTGTTTCAAGTATAAAATAATTGAAAAGAGTTTTACTCATTGATATTAGCTATAGTAAATTCTCTGCAATCTTGCCACCTTAATAGCCATGTGGGCATGCTGATCTATGTTATCACAGCAGTTCGACATCTAGTCAATTAAATCTGAAGAAACCCAGTCAGTCATTAGGCAATTTGGAATGTAAAACAATAAACAACCGGGTTTGTTGATTGCTTTGGCTGAATTGATTAAATGCCTCAGAGAAATAGAGGGAACACTTCAGTATGACAGCTTTACATTTCTGCTTTCCAGTAATTACAGTCTCTGTTGAGCCAAGACTTCCAAAGGGAAAACAGAAAATTTCTGAATTGGTGTCTCATTTACAATATATTATTATCTTCATTATATTTACCTGAAATAGAGAATTAGCAAAACCAAAACCAAAGTAGAGCAGAATAGATGAGCTGCTTGTCCCCAGCCAGAGTTCATCTACAGAAGTTAAATTTGCACACAGAAACTATTTCTGTCTCTGTGAGGCAATTATTAGCCCACAAATTCAAATGTGCTTCATTCCAAGTTGCTTTAGGGTGGCATTGCCTCTTGGCACACCTGCCTGCTGTGATGAGCTTTAAGAAAATGCCAAGGTCACTCATTCTGTGTTTCAGAGACTTAGGGAACCATTCATCTATCCATCTTCCTATAATATGCATCTTAATGGCTGTGGCGGCCCTGAACTTGCACTGCTCAGCTATCCACTGTGATGAGAACTGACTGAGGTGCTGGCAGCTGCCCCTCTGAATGTACCACCGCATTTGCACCAAGGTCACACTTCCCATAGGCTGCTCCCAGCCAATGACGGAGCATGATGCAGGTACAAATGTGGTCCTACTCCTGTGCAGCACGAGACTCTTTCAATGGGCAACTGGACTTGAGGACTCCCCGCTGCCTTGGCTGAACCTCTCTTGGAACCACACTGCAGTCTGAGACCACTACTGCCCGACCTTCCTTCCCTCTGCTTCCAAGGGATCAGACCTTTGTTTTCCTCCGAATACTCTTTCTGCCTACTCCTGCCCGATCCCCCTTTATTCTTCACAGCTGTCATCTTCTCTTGCACATCTAACCCCATGTTGGCATCTGCTTCTTGGAGGACCCAAGCTCATAATGTCTATTATTTTTATACTACCTCACATGGCAAAATCAAGGTAATATGTGGTTTATGAATGAATTTTAAATAATGGGGAAATAATAATGCTGGACCTAGAGTAAAAAAAACAAAGCAAAACAAACACCTGAAAGTTTTCTTGTCAGGGTCACAAATTAACTATAATCTGGCTTCTCCTGATAGACACCTTCTATTATTCAAAGATAGATGCAGAGATAGATATTGAAAACCATATTTTATATAAATATATAGTTTTTGTTAACAAATACATTTTAGATCATCTTATTTCTGCTTAGTTTTTCCTATTGGAAAATCATTATGAAAGTATAGAACATTATTTTTAAAAAATCCACCTAGTTCTAGCATCCAAAGATACTATGATAACCACAGTTGCCATTTTAGTATGTTTTGTCTGTATTTTTTAAAATACATTTTTATTGACTTCAGAGGGGAAGGGAGAGGGACACAGAAAGAGAGAAACATCAATGATGAGAGAGAATCCTCATCACATCCCCCGCACCCCAGGCATCTGCCATTAACCGAATTGAAGTCAGGATCCTTCAGTACATAGGCTGACATTCTAGCCACTGAGCCAAACCATCTAGGGCTTGTCTGTGTGTGTGTGTGTGTGTGTGTGTATTTACACAGGTGAAATACTATAGACATAAATTTAGTATCCTGCTTTCCCCCCCACCCATGGTATTTTTATAGAACACTTCTAATGGCTACATAATATTTTATTGTGCATTATCCTATCATTCCATTATCCTCTTATTTACTTAACTATCCCCTTAATCTTAGAATTCAGGTGATTTCTAATTTTCTAATTATAGGCTATTAAAGAGAGTCTATAATGAATATCTTGTTCATAAAACTTTAGTCTGCATTTTGGGACTTTCTTCCCTTTGTATAGATCCCTAGAAGTCCATCCTGGCTTCCTGATAAGCCTGCAGCTTGAGAGAATCAACAGGCTTACTCCCCACATGCACATAGCATGTTAGAAGGATATAGGCCTGACCGTAAGAAGACTCACTATCCCACTAACTAGCCAGGTGTCCTGCACGAAAAGTCTCCTTACCTCAAAGTCCACAAGTATAAAATCAGGGAGCTGATTTAGATTATCCTTATCATTTCACTCATGTTTAATATTCCTAAACACTTATTTAGTGGACCTTGCTCCTATCTAATGACATACTTTTTCCTATGCCTTCAGGGCTGTACAGACACAAAGGAATACCACTGGTAATGGAGCCTGGGACATTATTATATTACTATCTTTATAGCACAGAGAATAATCAATATTATATAAGAATATGGTTGGTCCTGTGATTCTCCTCTAACTCATATAACTTGTTGTCTGTGTGTTTTTAAATTACTTTTGGTTTCTAAGTACTAAGAAGTACATCATAGCTATGTGAACCTGCTCACTGAGGCTTCTAATATTAACTCAAAGCAAAATATTGTTAGGTATTAAAATATCACATTTAAAATATTTTGTGTTTCCTGAATTTACATCTGGATCAATATTCATATAAGGACTATTTTAAGTGTTTCCCTGTACATGATGTTGTGCTAAGAACTGGTTTACAAAGGTGTTATGTTTGATATTGCAGAATACCTCATTGGAAAACCACAACACTGAGGACAAAGGAGCATCTAAACAACCAGTCTGAATGTCAGTGCCTGGCAGGGGGGCGGGTCTCTCACCAGAAGTCAGGGAAGGAGGGCTGTGAGGAATTCTGGGTTAGGGGAGACTGGAACCGGTACAATATTGTGCTCCTCAGGGAGAAGATATGTGAATGAAAGAAGTGGGATCCCAGAAGCTTTTCCATATGAAATGGCAAGGCTTAGGATCTGCCAGAAAGAGAACATGTAAAGATCTGGATCTAAATCGAGAAAGATTTTTTTCCTAATAAAGGTGGAAACAGAACCATTTAATGTTTTGCAGATTAAAAATAGGTCAGAGGCAGAATAAACAGGAATGAATGATAATAGCTTAAGAAAGGCAAGTCTTAGCATACGGCAGTGAGTCCAATGGGAGTCCGTGTGGAGACCAGCAGCTGACCCACGTTACTCACTTGGTCAGAGTTTGTGATGTGGGGGAATTAAAATTTGCAGAGAATGGAGCAAATGGCCAGGAATGCTGAGGAGGTGGTAGCCTCTGAAAACTCTGTCCACAAATTATTGGGATTCCTGCCAGGAAGTTCTTGAAGGAGAAAAAGTGGACATGAGGCCAGACATCTAGAAGAACCTGTCACAGTTTAAGGCACAGGCTTAGGAACATGAATGTGTTTGAGTTTCGAGAGTGGGAATAGCTCCAGAGGACCATGCCCCAGACTCTAGTGATTCTGCCTATGGATAAGCCACCCCCTCTGAGAACCTTGCACCTACTTTAGTCACTCTCCTTCAGCCCTTCACCTAATGGATCTGCCCCCACCCCCAATTCCATCCCCACCACTTCTCTCCTCAAGCTTTGGAGTTCCTCCTCCTCCTTCTGGCATCCAGTGCTAGCATCTCATGACTCCTCCAACTGTACCTCCCCCTGGGCCACTTCACCTGCCTTTCATCTCGATCCAGCCAACCAGATATTACAATGAGGCCTCCACCAGATATTCACAGGAAAGCCTTGGCTATATTGGCCACCAAGATTCGGGCATTCCGCCCTCTATGGGAATGAGACTGAATTGAAGAGATCATTGAGTGAGACAGCGATTTCCCGTAATTCCATTTCCAAAGCCATATCGTGAATCTGCAGTGGATGATACTGACTTGATTGAGATGCTGCTCACAGCCATTCCTGTTATCAAACAGTCTCGAGCTGTCAATGATGAGTGTTGCTGTGTCCTCATCTCCTCTTTTACCAGCTGTCTTCATGGCATTGAAGCCAAATGCTACAGTATAGCTTGCCAGCAAAAGCTTTTCAAAAAAAATGACATCTATCCCAGGAAAGGTCACCTAAACGGTCCCCTAGCCAGGAGAGCAGCAGGACGCACCGGGACCTGCTTCATAATGAAGTTCAGCATGGTAACTACTTCCAAGAAAGGAACCAAGAGCATGACAGATACCAGAATAGAGGAGCCCACACTACTGAGGAAGGAGTCTGGTTGGAAGCAAATGTTTTTTAATGGACTTGCATCACCCTCACCTTCATCAGGACTAAAGGACAGAGGCTGTTCCTTCCCTTCCCCTTCTTCCAAATCCATAACCCCCTTTCAACACCCAGGGAATACTGTCCTGCATCCCTCCCAATCTAACACATCCTATTTGCCAGTGGAAAGAACCTACCAGACAGGATGTAAAGAAAAAAAAAGGGTGATTAGGTTAAAGCTGAAAAATACAACTTTTTAATGAGCAAGACTAACATATCATGACCAGTGACATTTTATCACAATTGGGCGATAAAGCTATTTGGTAAGTAGCAATTGCTATAAAGTAATTGGGGAAGAAAGTGTTCATCATGGGAAGAGCTTCTGAAATGGAAGGGAAAGTTTTGTTTTTTGACTTGACCTGGATAGTAGTTTCATTTATAGAAACTCATGTGTATAAAAATAAGTGTTTATAAACACAAATTTTCTATGTCATTATTGTATTTTCCAATAAAAATTATTTTAAAAGAGAGACTGATACTGAAAGACACAATCACTAAATAAAATATGTGGACCTTATTTGATCCTGATTTGAACAAACCAGTTACGAAATATTTGTGAAGTAATTAGAAAATTAGAACATTGGCTAGATCTTTGATGACATTTAGAAATTATTGGTTAATTTCAGATGTGACAATGCTACTGTGTGTTTTATAGAATGAATTCTTAATATTTAAAGATACAGACTGAAATAATTTTAGATAGTGTTTGCAATTACTTTAAAATAACCCAGGTAGGGTAGGAATGGCAGCTAGGAGTATAACTGAAACAAACTGATAATTGGTGAGACTAGTTGCAGAATTCCTGGGCGTTCGTTATACTGTATTTTGCGCATGTTTGAACGTTTGCATAGTAGCAAGTTTCTTTTAGTGACATGACTGAGATGAGTAGTCCATAAGCAAAAGGAAGATGGGCCCATAAGTTCTGTACATGGACTGCTCAAGCAGCTTCCTTTCTCAGTCAGCTCTCTGAAGTTTCTGCCTGCGTGGGACAACTGTCCAAGTAAACCAACACTTCAGGGCCAACTGTCCAGTTAAAATACCAGGTCCCTGAATACCAAGTATCCCAAGGCTCCTTTCAGATCAGACTGGGAAAACAAAACATATTTTAACTCCTCTCAGGAGCACTAGAGACCGGGAAGTGCAGGCCAACTTGCAAGCCATGTACTGTCCAGGGGCTGGTGCCCAGGTTGGCACACCTTATAGGACAGAACTACCCATTCCATTCTGCAGAGATTCAGGTCCAGACCTAAAAGCTGTCTCTGAACTGCACCCCACACTGGAACAGCTGTTCAGTCTCAAGTTAGTGCCCAAGTAAAACATAATCATACCGGCTGTTTTTAAAGACTTGCTGCCTCAATGTTGTCATGCTGGCATCAGCACCAAATGCCAAATTGAGAAGAAAATGTTTCCATGACTGTGCTGCCGACTTTAAAAATAACATATCTGATGAGCCAGCTGTGATTAGACAAAAAAAAAAAAAACCCATTAATAAACATTTCTGCAGTTTATTTTATCCTAAATAGTTCTCAAACAGTACTCTATCCTTTCAAAACTATAATGCAGATGTCCTGTTTGATAGGTTCTATATTAAACAAGCCACCTAGGAGATCACTGTTTTTTACCAAAAGGTAGAAAAAAATCATTTACCCTAGTCAAATGGGAAAACCTAAAATCAATTATTATTTTGACAGAATGACATACATTTGATAAGCTAGTGCTGTCAGTTCATGGAGATACAGTAATTTGTCTCCCTGGAACTTGAAAATAAGGGAAATCAAGATTGACCTGAGCACTAAACCATGCAATGAATATCTGGTGACCAGACTGAGAATGCAAACCTGCTTAGAGACCAAGCAGCTGTCAGGTCAGCAAGACTGAAGTATGGAAGAATAAATATATTATGACACCGAAAGAATGTGTACCTCACCCCGCGGGTTTGATTCCCTGTCACGCCACATGCTTGGGCTGTAGGCTCATTTCCCAGTAGAGGGCATGCAGGAGGCAGCTGATCAAGGATTCTCTTGCATCATTGATGTTTCTATTTCTCTCTCCCTCTCTCTGAAATAAGTAAAAACATTTTTAAAAAACGTGTTCATCAAAGGTGTGTGGAAGCGGATGATGTTGGCCCATCATAGAAATATAGGAAAATGAGTCTCACTAAGGCAAGTGTCGGCTGTGTATTACAAACCGGAGTGTTGGACAGCTGATCTGGGTCACAGATGGCTTTGTATGGCTCCTACAGGCTTTAATTTTAATATTCAGACATTAAACATTTTCTTAAAAGTTTTTATGTAAGGTTCTTCATTCATTAATTTTCTTGAAAACCCCCAATTCTCACATGGCAGCAATCAGCTAGAACTGTTTGTCCCTTACAAACAGCTGCCCAGCTGCCCATGGCACCCACCAAGCACCTTCACTCAGCTCTCTGACTTGCTTGGACCCTGGAGGCATCTGTGTTGGCCAACCCCAGATTAATACCTGCAGCTGAAGAGTTGGTCTCACTTCCTGTGTTCTGAGTCCATGATCATCACACACTCTTCTGGTGCCAACTTGACTTTTGTTGTTAGACATCTATAGAGAGCAAGTGAGCTGGTCATGTCACGGTGAGGACTCCTACCCACATGACAGTTTTTTGTTTCACGGCACAATATGAAACTGGCATTTTTATTTTGTATATCAGTTTCCAATACGTCAGCCCTGGAGAAATGGATCCACTCTTGGTGTAACAATAAAACTGAGGGTCCATCTTCAAGGCTGAGGATCGAAACCCTGTTGCTCCAAACTCACAGTGGCTTGGGACTGAACCACCCAGTGTCACCACATGGGATCCTCCACAAAGAGAACATTTTCCAATTTTCATTTTATATTTGTAAGTTCTTACTGTTTTAATTTTACCTTATAAAACATATTGTTTTACATCATACTTTTGTAGGTTTGTGGTTTTGTGTGATGTATGTGTGTATGTGTGTGTGTGTGATATCCAAAGATAGGAGATGAGGTTAGTGGAAGAGCATACCAAATGAAAGTTTTGGTTAAAAAATAAAATGATCTTGGCCTTCCTGGCAGAGTGCTTCTTGCAGAGTGCTGACTCTGTGCTTGCAGTTGCTTTAATCTTTCTATTAGTAGCATGGTTCATGGCTGTTTATTAATTGTGAAAGAATTATTGCTTTTTTCTAACTCTCAAACCTCATCTTCTCTACTTTGTTAATGTCATTGCCTCCGCAGTCACCCACTAGCCTCCTATATTTTGTAATTTAGAAAATGTCCACCTACATATTGCACCTCAATTGTGTCATCTGCCGAAAAGCAAGATGATTGGGGAAGAAAAGCTTAAAAACACTTCCTACACATTCACATATTGCAGAGGCTTTACACCACAGGCGATGGGGAGTCCCACTGAGCCTGGGAGAACTTTAGAATGATTCATGCAGGAAACAATTTGGGAACGATGAACTCTCAAAGATTCTCTTCAGCATGGTGTTGAAATGCTGACTCACGTAGACACTGAAATATTTAAGATCCTCCAACTCTTTCTCCATTTCATCCATAAACATAGACATCTCATTCATTCATTCATTCATTCAAAAACTGGCTTTGCAGGTGATCAGAGGTACACCTGAAGCCAATAGGAAGCAGTTTTCCTAAACTCAGTATTAATGACCATAATAATAAGGTCAACAACAATAAAATAGACAAGAAGAGTTTTGCTTTTCCAACCACATATCTGACTTCAATTGTTTCGTTTTCTGCACTACAGGAAGAACTGTTATGCAGCTTCGAAGAATTTCCAGAAGGTGCCATGTAGGTCTATACTTATGATTTGTGTTTTCCTCCTGTAAAGAGGAATCCTTAGGGAATATTTCTCAATACTGCCTCCAAATAATTTGAAAAACACACTAGACTGTCAGAAACTCATTTTTTTTGTTTCTGTTCCCACCTATATTATTACTGTATCAGCATCATTTATAGTTTAAGCATCTTAAAATGATGATGTTTTTGAAATCACATATGCATTTGGTTAATAAATCAGGCACACATGAATGGATCTTAACTGAGCCCCTAAAATAGATATGCTTGACTGAGAACTTGTTCCTTCTCTTGTAAACTCTGTCAGCAACAAGCCAAGGAACTTAAGCTTGATAAATAGTGTTTTGGAAGCTATGTGAGATTATGTGTTGTTAAAACTGTTAACTTTTAAATAACAACTGTACTATTTTATAGTGACAAAATAATGATTCTGTAAATGTCATGTGGGAACCCTGCAATTTATTTTAAAACTTTCTTAGCAATTTATAGGTAAGCTTAGAAGTCTGACAGCCAGTGAGGACATCTGATGGCCTCACAGGGTGGGTTTAATATGGTATCCTATATAATAAAAGCCTAATATGCAAATCGATCAAATGGCAGAACAACCGGTGGAACAACCAGTCGCTATGATGCACACTGACCACCAGAGGGCAGACACTCAATGCAGGAGCTTCCCTCAACCCCAGGCCCCAGGCCAGCCAAGGCAGGTGCCAGCAGGGACCCCCTGATTGTCTCATCAGTTACCCCACAGATGGGCCCTGATTGCTAGCCAGACCTAGGGACCCTACCTGTGCCTGTGCACAAATGTCATGCATTGGGCTGTATTATAAAGGCCCCGTGCATGAAATCTGTGCATGGGTAGGGTCCCTAGCAGCTGCCAGCTGCAGACCAGGGCCCACGCTGCCCCTGGTGGTCAGCACACATCATAGGAGCAATCAAACTCTTGGTTGGTCAAACTCCCAAGGGGGCACTTTGCATATTAGGTTTGTGCCAAGTAGCACACGATCCCTAAGCAACCACAGAATGACTAGCTGGGAGGTAGCATCCTTACTTACCTATACTACTCAAAGCCATTACCAAGCTACTCTATACTTGAAGGAAGAAGGCACTGACTCCCCTGCCTGGACGTACTTTGCAAAGCAAGGACTGCAGTGAGTCTATTCCATTCCAGAACATCAGGCTCCAAAACTAGGCACTAAGGGTCTTTATGACCTTGGCCAGTTTCCAAAACCTGACTCTACATTTTTTATCCATGAAATTAATACATTTAATCTATAAGAATAGAATAGAAATACCTACCCACAAGAATATGAGACCATTGTAAGGGTCTAATGAGATGGCATGCTTAGCAGTGTGCCCAGGGGATAGTAAGCACTCAGTGAGTGAGAGGATTTTATGATACCCTCCCTACACACCATCTGCGGCTGCTGGGAGCAAAGCAACAGAACTGCTCCTGCTTTGCTTTGTTTTATCCCCCAGATGTGGTTGCCACAGCTGAACAGCAGCAGCTTCTGGTGTCTTTCTAGAGGAAGAGAGTTATATGTTAGCAGCATAATGCGTCTAAGTCCCTTTACTGATGTTGGTGAGGTGCCAAGAAAGAAAGATGGTTTTCCTGAGGAGGGTTGACTGAGGGGATACAAATATGTATATAATTCTGTGTGGCAGTGAACGCCCGCTGCCGCAGGATAATTTAGAATGCCACTTGGCCACAGAGGAAACACAGGAGAAAACCATTTTTCTCATTAGGAATGGGATTTCACCACCACCACTCCCCCTCCCAGCCCCCTAACCCCCACCTGCCACCCGCATGGGTATTTTCCAACTCAAGTCTTTGCTTAAATATCTTAAATATCACCTTATCAATGAGGTGTCCTCTGATGACCATGATAAAGTTACAATCCACCTCCCCATTTTGATTCTCCCTCCTTAATGTTGTTTTCTTTCTTTGTTCCACTAATCTCGGGGAAACTATTGTGTTCAAATGTATTACATCTACTGCTTATCATCCGTCTCTGCCAGCTAGAATGGAATCTTTTTGGGGACAGGAGTCTTTGTCTTGTGCCTAGAACAATTGATCACTTATTGAATGAAAAAAGGAATAAATAGGTTTATTCATATTTGTTTGTATATACACAGAGAAACACTGGAATGCTTGTGGAGAAAATAAGAACAGTTGTTACTGGGACAGGGAAAGTGGGAGGAAAGGGTGATGTCTATGAATTGGGGATTAGGGGTAGGAGAGAGATTTCAGTTTTTTATCTTTGTGTAAAAATACATGAATAATGTTCTACATATCAAACATCACTGTTTCTAAACTTACTTGCCATTTCTGACTTCCTTCTCTTGATTTTTCCTGAAGAGACCACTCTCCTTTCTCTTTCATCTGCATACCCCAATTTCTCTGTCAAGCCTCAAAACAGCAAGTTTTCTTCCTCCTATATATACATGTATACCTGTACACACCTTTTCTGTGTAAATGGATGTTGTAAGAAAAGTGTTAAATTGAGCTCCAATTTCAAAATGGAGATATTTCACTCGAACACAGAATGTAACCAAAAGTCTTACTGAAGAGTGAAAGCTTACTGAACAAAAGTAGCAAAAGGAAAGTTGAATCCAAAGAAGAAGGCCAACCAGGAAGAGCAGTGGTCACTTTAGAGGGTTTGATAAACTGATGGTACATGATGGCAACTGCCTGTATTAGTCCACACTCCAGGGGTCACGTGATGGAAAGTCCATCGTGTAGCAGGAGGGGGGGACCTCTCGGCTGGGAACAGGTGCTCTAGGTTCTCCCTGCTGAGCTTTTCCCTGAAGCCAGGATATGTGCTTCTGGGCCGCACCCTCCACCACCCTGATCAAGGGACTCATGAGTGTTAAGGTGTCTGAAGTCAATGCCTCACAGAGACTGAGAGAACACTGATAAGCAGATTGCAACCTGGTGTGAAGAAAACAGAAGGGGCCCGTGCGTTGGGATGTATTTAACACGAATTCATTTACACAGTCACCAGCGGAAGCAACATGATCCAAAGTCAAGGCAAAGCCAAGAGCCTTGTCTTCCAATCTCCTGTGTGTTGGAACGTAAGTCAAATTTAAAAGCGTCGATGCTTTATTCTTCCCCTCCAGCTTCTTTTTCACCTCCCTCGCATGTTTGCCAGCCAGTTTTAGGCAAGTGAATTATTATTCTATCCACATTCCTCTAGGAAGGAAAGAATAAACTCAATCTATCTTCATTTCTCTCCTCTTACAAAGAAGGTGAGACAGTGATATCATCAGTCTTTTAACTCACTGGATTTTGCTTGTAAGGATTTCATGAATATTCATTCATACACTTTGATAAGCAATGCAAAAATATGAAGCACAGCAAAATGATAAAGGCCATAAATTACAAATTCCTAAAACCTTATTATGCAGAAAACCAATTTCTTATTATTCCATTAACAGCTGATCATCCCTAGACCCAGGGCCTTTTGTGTACTCCTATGAAAGGAATTATTTTAAGTATAAGGATTTACTCCTAATTTTCCACAAAATCACTTACTTTTATAAAACAAAATAGTAAGGGAAAAGGAATCCAGCATTGAAAATTGTCAGTCACATGCTACAATGAGCTATAAATGTCATATTAAAACAGTCTAAAATGAATCTTAAAATCGACTTGTTAGGTATATTGTATTTCATCCACTAATTTAGAAAATCATATTACTGTAATTGGAAATTGAAGCCAACATTTTCTAAATTGTTGCTAGGTATTTCTTGGTGTTGGCTGTTGCTTCTTTCCTGACACGTTATAATGACACCACCCCATTGAGACCTTGCCCCCAAAACAAGAATGACGTATGACACCAGAGCAGCAAGTAATTGTACATCTTTCAATTCTTGACTTTGCCTACTTACTCACCACCATGACTGTAGTTAGTTTTCCACTGTAGGAGTCACACAAAGAAAAAGGAGCAGACCCCACCACCCCATCACCCCATCACGCCTCCAGGTGACGTAAGAACCCAACCCCAAGGGAGCAACCCACATCCTCTGAAGAACACCTACAGGTAGAGGTTTCAGACCCCAAATAACAACTCTGTTCTGAGCAGCAAAAAGGAGACACAATTCTGCATATGATATTCAGAATCCATTCATTATGGGTGTCAGACTCCGACACTGGGCTTTCCTAGAGCACGAACCCGAAATCACGCTTCAGCAGTCAAGCGCTGGAGGAAGAGCCCAGACAGCACCACAAGCTCCAGCAGTTGCCATGGCAGCAGCAACAAGCCTAGGAAAGATTTCCAGAAGCAGGTCTGTGACTAGGGTATACAATACAGTCACATACCATCTGTGTTTAACACATGCCGAATGAAGACAGACACCGTCTGTTTCCTGACTCCCTCCATCGGTTTGCACTGAGATTATTTGGTGAAATTCTGGAGAGGCAAACGTGATGCATTCTCTGACCTGGCTCTTCAGGTTAGTCTGCAACAAAGAAGGTCCAACCTTCCTTCTCAGTTTGGGCAGCAAATGCAGCACTAGCCAATCGCTGACATAAGTTTTAGCCTGGTTGGCTGGCTGGCTGGAATTTCCAGTTATACTGTAACACTTGCCAGTGTCTAACTGCAGAGTGATTGATCTAATACCAAAACTCATTCAAACACTGCAGTATTAATTGGAAATACTAAGGGCTAATACATGGATTAGTGGAATGTTCTTTGAAACTGAATTCATTTCAGAAAAAGCAACAAGAAGGTATTTCATTTCCCCCCCTTTATTTCTAAGTAATTTGCAGAGGAAAACCAGGCTCTGATTGTAGAGATCAATTCTTTCTCAGGACAAGAGGCCAGATCCTTAGATGTGGCTTCATTCTCTACATAAATTTTACCTTTTTCCTACCCAAGAGGGACCAAGTTACTATTTTCTTATTGTGGCAAAATATACATAACTGAAAATGTATCATTTCAACCATTTTTAAGTATACAATTCAATGGTTTTAAGTACATTCACAGTGTTGTGTAACCATCACCACTATCTATTTCCTGAACTTTTTCATCATCCTAAATAGAAACTCTAACCATTAAACCATAAGTCCCCATTACTCCTCCTGTCCACCCATGGAAACCACTATTCTACTTTCTGTCTCAATAAATATGCCTGTTCTTGGCACCTTATGTTAAGTAGAATCATATAATACATGCCCTTTTATGTCTAGCTTCTTTTACTTAGTATGTTTTCAAGGTTCATTCATGTATCAAAATTTCCTTCCTTTTTAAGGCTGAATAATCCTATCTAATAAAAATGGAATATGCTAATTGACCCTCATGTTATCACAAAGATGGCTGTGCCCACAGCCAATAAAGAGAGAATATGCTGACTGCACACCCTCAAAGATGGCAGTGCCCACAGCCAATAAGAAGGGAATATGTTAATTGACTGCCCCCCCAAAGATGGTGGCATCCACAGCCACAAGATGGTTTGGCAGGGGAGGGCAGCTGTGGGTAATCAGGCCAGCAGGGGAGGGCAGTTGGATGTGACCAAGCCTGTAGGGAGGGCAGTTGGGGGCAATCAGGTCTGCAGGGGAGGGCATTTGGGGGGGACCAGGCCTGCAGGGAAGGGCAGTTGGAGGTGACCAGGCTGGCAGGGGAGAGCAGTTGGGGGCGATTGGGCTGGTAGGGGAGCAGTTAAGCGTTGATTAGGCTGGCAGGTGAATGGTTAGGGTGTGCTCAGGCTTGCAGGCAGAAGCGGTTAGGGGCAATC
>PVJC01036064.1:0-10957 GCA_004026665.1 Murina feae | reverse complement strand
TTCATTCTGGGCTCTCTATTCTGTTCCATCGATCCATGTGTCTGTTTTGATGCCAGTACCATGCTGTTTTGATTACTTTGGCTTTGTAAAATCAGGGAGTGCAGCTTTATTCTTCTTTTTCAAGATTGCTCTGGCTTTGTGGGGTCTTTTGTCACTCTATACAAGTTTTAGGATTTTTTTTTTCTGTGAAAAATACCACTGGAATTTTTATGGGAATCTGCAGATAGCTTTGGGTAATAGGAATGTTTTAACAATATTAATTCTTTTGATCTATGAGCATGGGCTATCTTTCCATTTAGTTGTGTCTTCAATTATTTTATCAATATCTTATTGTTTCGGTCTATAGAGTAGATGATGTTAATTTAGTCACCTCGGATGTCACGTCCCCCGAGGGGCACTGCTTTTTAGAGAAATCTAAGTAATGATCAAAAGCCAGGGGCACACACACATCAAAGGTCATTTGAGCTGGGTTATTTGATTTAGGGATTCGGCAATGTCCTTCGTTGTTGCTACTGCTTTTTATTTGCTTTGCTTAAAAAAAAAATAGCAACCAAATGCACAAGTTTAAGATATTTTAATCACAAGTTTTCTGAAGAACAAGTGCTTATCCCCCTAGCATTTCAAGCTTCATTTATTCCTTTCTTATATCCTGTCCCTGTGCCACCAATACTCAGGCGCTATTTTGGCAGATTTTACTTAGTAACTTTTAGCATCAATACAATTTTGCCTTTGTTGCTGTTGTTGTTTATTCCAAATTAGAAAGGTTAACAACAAAATGATACAAACAGAAAACAGGATAGGATACACTTCAAAGTACTCAGAAGCAAAATTTACATATACCTTTGAGTGTTTTTTTTAAATCTTTATTGTTGAAAGTATTACAGATGTGCCCCATTTTTCCCCATGGACCCTCTCCACCCCGCATCACCCCATCCAGGACTTCACCATGCTATTGTCTGTGTCCATGGGCTATGTATATACATATGCATATAAATACCACCCCCTTTTCTACCTTCCCCCTGAGAATCATCAGTCTGTTCTATGCTTCAACGTCTCTGGATTTATTTTGTTCATCAATTTATTTTGTTTACTAGATTCCACATATGTGTGAGATCATGTGATACTTGTCTTTCTCTGACTGGCTTATTTCACTTAGCCTAATACTCTCCAGGTCCCTCCATGCTGTCTCAAAGGGTAAGAGATCCTTCTTTTTCACAGCTGCATCGTATCCCACTGTGTAACTGTACCACAGCTTTTTTTATCCACTCATCTACTGATGGGCACCTGGGCTGTTTCCAGATCTTGCATCTGAGTGTTCTTGGCACCTTGACATATTGAATACTGCAGAACTTTTGTGGGTTTTTATTTTTTTAAATCAAGAACTATTAATCCATGGGGCGGGGGGGACAGGATGTGGGAGGGACAGATACAAACCACCTGTTTTTGTTTTTCTGCTTTTTTAAAAAGTAATTTCACTTTAGAGAAAGATATATCTCCAACTTATCTGCTTTTTATACTAATAACAAAATCTATTTCAAGCTTAATTGATTACGTAAGTTAAAATGCATTTTGTTTTTATATTAAGACCAGTAATAGCAGAGAAAACGTGGGAGGAGGGTTGGGGAGAGGGGAGTAAGGCAAGTGAGAGAAAGAAGCAAGGATTCACATACTTCTGTCAAGGAAATTACAAGGACCACACACGCAGAAAAGGGACCCAGAAAACAACAGGGAGTTTAGACTTTTATGGAGCAATGGCCCTTTTCCCCTCCCCTAGATGTTTCCCCCAAGACTTTATAAAGTCCCTGTTTCATTACTGCAGACTTCAGCACACTTACCAATATCACCAGAAGCAAAAAATAAATAAAAAAATGAAAACTTGAGTGTGAACACACAACTGCTCACTGGAACTTTGACATTTCAGTCTCTGAAACAGCTTACTTCACTTACCCAGGGTTTAGGACTGTCTTTAAAACTCACTTTTCAGGATTCGGTAAATCAAGATTCCAGATCAAATCCTTACAGGGCGACTTCAAGCAGCTACTGTGCGTTTCTGGTCTCTACTGGCTCTACAGCCACCAAGGCCGCCCATTGTGAGAAAAAACTATTCTAGAACAAGGGTAAGGAGATCTTCCAAGTAGTCGACCAACCTCCTCAGCATAGAAACAATGGGGGGGAAACTGAGAAAATAACTCATTACATTGGACTAAATAGCATTTTTTCAATTTTTTTTATATTAATTAAGAGTCAAATGGCAGAGTGGGAGTTTACAATAAAATCAGGACTCTAGCAAGCACTGTGGAAAGTGTTGGGAAGGAGGTCTACAATAGGAGAAACTTGTAGAGAAAGCACAGCAATAAGCAGGTGGGTGACAACGGGAATGAAAGACGAGGAAACTTGGCATTTTGGACAATAGTACACTTCATTCCATCAAGGTTGGTAATAAAACTGATAGAGCTATCACCTGTGGCCATGAAAACTAGAACCCCAATGAATGGTTTCGGTCTAAACAAACTTGCAAGTCTACAACCTTGGAAGTCTACAGCTTTTCCTAGTTTTAACTCAGGAATGGAAATAAAATATTGAGCAAGGTTATCTCAAACCTGGAAAAGTTGGCTCCCTGGCCAAGGAAGAGGAGGATATTCATTTGCCATGAAGATCCTCACCTTTGGTGGAAATAATAACTGCTCATAGAAAAATAGGGAGTTGAGGCTTTTGAAAAATTCTAAATGCCTTGCAATATCTCAGTGAGCAATGAAATGTATCCAAAGTCACTCACAATCTCAGAATGGGCGATCTGCCAGTACAGGGGGTCAACATTTCTGACATAATTTTTTGCTGCCCTCACCATTTTTAGATATACTCTTCTTTGTCCACTCCACTTTTTCTCTACTGAGTTAATGTCTCAATAATCAAGATCACCCCAAAGCTCTTCCTAAACATATCCTCCTTCAGCAATAATTCTGGTCTCTCTCTCTGAGTCCAGAGGATTTCTTCTATGAAATAAACTAGCACTGTTGCTGAGTTTTATTTTTATTCAATATTTTCTCGTCATGTATAGACATGAATTACCATTCAGTGAAACCTACCTAGTCTTTATCATTTAGGATGAATAGAGATTTTTTGGATGCATTGTTTTAAACATTCAGAAATAGAAGCAACCAGGCAGTCTTAGAAAAGTAAATCAAGAAAAGAAAATGTCTTATATTCTTTGCTATAGAAGTATCTGTATCAAATTACTAATGTTGTACTAAACAGGCTTGGGACATATTTTATTTATTTGCTTATGACACTTATTCTCACTATTTTCATTTTGTGATGAGTAAATAAAAAAAAATGGAATAAGAACAAGATGACCTTTCCATTTTGTCCTAAATGAGAAAACAGGAAGAGTGAGTACTGCCATCTCTTGGTTACACAATGTAGTAATTTTAAATTGTTATGCTTAGTAGCCGGAAGAATGCTGTTAGTCATCAAGTGACCAGAAACTTTTGTCTCGTATGAGTCAGTTCTTTAAAGTATTTCCTCATATCTTTCTTCTTAGAGTAATCACGCATATTTTGAAATCTCACTTTTTTTCAATAGTAGACATAGAGAGAAAGTGCTGGTGGGTTGAATAGGTTCCTTTAAAGACTAACAGTTCTAATTGTATTTAATAATTCTAAAAGATTCTCAGTGGGGAAAGAGAAGAAGTGGAGAACTTTTTTGTTTAATCATTAAAGCCAATTTCACAATAGCAGGGGCCAAGAACTTGAGCGAAAGTCTGGACTTCCTAAGACAAGGAAATGCTGCGGCAGAAGCTCTGATACCCACCTCTGGGTTTCAGCTACACCAAGCAAGAGAAGAAGTATGGGAAGTGTGGGCAGGGATTGGCACATCCTGGGAATGGTCTATTTTTGAAGGAAACATTGTACTGCCGTGGAAGGAAGCTCTGAGTTCACCAGAGGGCACTGTGGGGCCAGCTTCTTAGTCAGCTGGGTTAGCTGCTGGGGAGCCGCAGACACTGTGACTGCATGACATGTATTTTACTAAGGGGGCCTGAAGAAAAGACTTGAAGTGGGTAGGTAGAGAGTATGTTTTTTTTAAAGAAGAAATTTGTGAATTTGAAGAGGAGAGAATTCTGGAATGGCAATGTAAACCTCTCAGAGTGTGTGTGTGTGTGTGTGTGTGTGTGTGTGTGAATCCAAAAACGAAGCTATCAAAATAAGCTTTTTAAAAGGTTCATCAGGAAACAAAAAAGGCTCATCCGGGTAGCATAAAATAAAATATAAACCCAAATGAGGATTTTAGGAATATTTGAGATAACAGAGGAAATATAGAAATGTCATAGCAGTTGAGTAAAAAGAAGTGAACTGAACTTGAAATTTATCTGGATATCCTTGAGTCTACCCTCGAGGATATCTCGAGTCTCCTTTTGCTGAAGAGACACATACTTTTCCACATACACTGACATGTTTTTGGAGATAAAAGAGTGGAATTTACTTCTTCTTGTTATATAACACACACACACACAATTTCCATAGGGTGCCAGAGAGCAGACTGGATAGACTGGATCTGGTTTATAGTCATATATCTCTACCAACTAGCCACATGTCTCCACATGAGCCTTGCATTTCTAAGCTACAAAATAAGTTTGTTGGACTCTCAAGCTGGGGTCTGAGCACATCTCTGCATCTATGGGTCATTTTCAAAAGTTCAAGTTTGAGAATTACTAGACTACTTTATTTCTGACTAGAGGCCCGAAATACAAAGATTCGTGTAAGAATAGGCCTTCCTTTCCCTGGCTGCCAGCACCAGTTTCCGTCTGGCACTGGTATCCTTCTGGCACCCAGTACCCAGGCCTTTGCTCTGGCAGCCACCTCCCGCCTTCACTCTGGGTCAGCAGCCACCATCTTTGTCACATTCATTTGCATATTCCCTCCTTATTAGCTGTAGGTGAATGTCACCTTTGTTGCAAAGTGATGGTCAATTTGCATATTCCGTCTTTATTAGTTAGGATGGCCTTGCTAGCCCTCAAATTCTAAGACAAAATATTTTTCTTCACTAAATCCCTCTAGACCTAGAGAAGGAAGAAAAGTCAACAAGCTTATTTTTCCCCTCTATATTTCTTCTCCCTTTATTTTCCTTTCTCTCTTTTTTTAAATTGATTTGAGAGAGAGAAGAAAGGAGAGAGCAAGAAATATCTATGTGAGAGAGAAACATTGAGACATTGATCAGTTGCCTATGCATATACTCTATCAGGGATTGAACCCACAACCTGTATATATGCCCTGGGAATCAAATCTGCCACCCTTTTCTGGATGGGATAACACTCCAACCCCAACTGAGCCACACCAAACAGGGCTCTTCTCCCTTTCTGACATGCAGTCATCCCATTGTTCTGGATTTCTAGAGCAGTGCTTTCCAATAGAAATATATTGAATATAAAATTTTCTAGGGACCACCTTCTTTCAAGTAAAAAGAAGCAGGTGAAATTAATTTTAATAACATATTTTATTTAACCCAATATATCCAAAATATTTTTTCAACATGTCATCATTGTAAAAATTAATGGAATAGTTGATAATCTTTTTTAGTACAAAATATTTGAACATCCGGTCTGCATTTTACAGTAACAACACATCTCAGTTCAAACTGACCACAGTGGGAGTGCTCAGTAGTTACATGTGGTTGAGATCTGGAGATCCTAAGTCCAGGAGTTGACGGTGCACAAATAGAGCCCTATTGATGAGAGCTGACTCTCCACAGGGCAGATTCCCTGAAAAAAGGCCCAGTTGACTTACCTAATCCCAGAACCTGGAGGTCTAAAACCCACAGAAAAGGTTCAAAAGCGGAAGGCACACCTCTCCACTCAAAATTCCCCAACAGGAATGGTTCCTTCCTCTAGCCAATAGTCCATCCCTTCCCAAGACACTTGAAAAGTGGTATTACTTTCCTTTCTTAACCTAACGCTGCTTCCCCACAACACACCCAAGTGTTCTCAACAAGCCATTCAATGGGGAAGAGAGTAATGAATCCTTCTTTGGATCCAGAGAGATAGTGATTACCCACAAACCCCTGCTGTAGAAACAGTAAGCATGTGTACTAGTGTTCTTCATTTTGTAAACAATGGGGAAACTTCCATTCATTCCCCAATTCTATTGCAGGAGACCTGATTCAAAGACTGTTTGTAATTAATGGAAATATTTTTTTGCTGTTTTTGTATGCCATGATAGCAAAAGAGCAAGGGAATAATTAAAATCTAATTTGGACATCAGCAATCTAGATTTCAGTTTGAGACATTATGCCTGTTATTTTATTTAAACACCTGGAATAGTGAGTAATGAGAGTAAATAAGGAATGTTGCAAATTGAGATGAGGTAAGCTATTTCATATGAGAGAAGATAAAGATTTTTTTTCATTCAGCTAGCACAGTACTGTCTTTCCATTTTCTTATATACTTGAGCTGACAGCGTAGTTCAGAGGCGTAAAGAGAAGCACTGAATTCAAGTACAGTCAAGCCTCGTTCATCTCGAACCTCTCCCATCTTGAACCTCTCCCATCTCGAACAAATCAGTCTTCCACCAAGCTGTCCATGGGAAAAAATGTCTCTGTTGTAGAACAAAACTTGGGATCAACCTGACAACACTTTCATGCTGACACCTGTATGATCATGTGTCTCTCAGGCCACAAAGGAGAGAATGCATGAGTGTGAGTCAGTTTACCACAAAACCTGGCGCTGTTAACATATCAGGAAATTGTGCTGCAAATATTTTCTTTCTTTTTTTGCTTTTGTTTGCTGCTTATTATTATTAAATATTACAGTAAGTCACCATGGATCCTACGAAGGTTAGTGATAGCAGCACATGAAAAAGAAAGTTATGAGAACAATAAGAGAGCTAAAAAATAAATAATTGCAAAGTATGATAGAGGTGTTCATATGTCTGACCTGGCTACCAGGTATGGCATGGCAAAATCAACGATTAGCACAATTTTAAAACATTAAGAGGCCATCAAGAGTGCTGATGTTGTTAAGGGTATAGAAGTGCTCACAAAAAACAATTACAGGCAATTGAGAAACAGGGAATCATTTGGGATCTGAGATGGATTAATGCAATTTACATTTTTTCTAATGCGGGGGGAGAAATGGTTCTGTTTTCAAACAAAACACTTCTCAAACAGCCTTCTGGAACAAATTAAGTTTAAGAACCGAGGTTGCACTGTATTTCCTATGTTCTTAGGGGGAAAAACATGAGTACATCAGCCAGATCAACATTAGCTTACTTAGGTATAGTTTGTCACAGTGTGCCTCTCCCATTCTATCCTTCATCCCTCTAAGAAGAAATTTATACAGACGCTGGAGAGTGGGGTTGGGGGTGTGTGTGACATCAACATCAGATACACCTCTGAGAAAATCACTGGTGGGAAAACGAAGTCTTATTACACCACACCAAACCCACTGCTGTGATACCGATTAATCTGTGTGCTCTTGATGTTGATGGTTCCACACAAGCACCATCGTGCTGTCCCTCCCTTTGTCATCACTAGTATCAATTCAAAAAGATGAGCACCAAGAGAAGGAAGAGAGATTGCAGTGTACACACTGTAAAGATGAGAATTACAACACTGCATAAATTCAGTACATTACATTAGTGCTGTACATTTTTGAAGAGTTGACACTTCCTGAAATGATGCCCCATTCCAGTGTTCCCCTGGATAATTACTAACTCTTCCGGGTCCTTGTACTCTTCCCAGTTGCTATGGGTGCCTGAGCATCAGTTCCACAGAGGAGAGAGGTGGACTCTAGAATAATTAATGTGAACAGAGAAGGTTAAGCAGTCCAGTGACCTTGTCAGTCTTAAATTTCTTAAAAATAAATGCAAATGGATTTTCTTTGTAAAAATGAAAGTCCTGCATTTTTTGTGGCCTGGCTACCTGTCTATCCCTAGGCAAAAGTGGACTAAGACTTCCTTCATTTTCACCAACCATTATCTTCTACTTTTACTCAAAAAAATGGTCTTTCCTCCTACCCCCATCCTTTACTTAATCCTAAGATATTGTAGAAAAGACTCACATTTACCACTCTATACTGAGTAAATTAAAAATTAGCTTAAGTCCTTCAAAATTCATGTACTGTATTTTCCGGCATATAAGAAGACTTTTTAACCCAGAAAAATCTTCTCAAAAGTCAAGGGTCGTCTCATATGCCTGGTGTCGTCTTATAGGGCGGGTGCTGAAACTTTCAAGCCGGACTGGAAAATCTGCGGTCGCAGCATACGGTGGGGGGAACTCAAAAATGGCCACACTCCATTCATTTCAATGGAGCTGGACGGAGACCGCAAGTGTCTCCAGTCGGCTCCTTTTTGTGCCACATACAGTCTCTGTCTGGACTTTTTAACCCAGGAAAATCTTCTCAAAAGTTGGGGGTCATCTTATATGCCCAGTCATCTTATACGCCGGAAAATATGATAATCAGTTTTCTTCATTTTGCCCCCTCAAGTATTTTATTCAGAAGCAAAGTCCTTGGGGGGGGGGAAATAGAGTCCTTCCCCCACTGGTCCTGGCCATCTTAGGAGAAGAGAGCTGAGCCTATCTCTCTACTCCTATAGGGAATAAAATGAAGTAAATCATTCCTTCACAAAGAACAAGCCTCCGCAGACCTGGGCTCCACCCCATGGGGCTGGGCTTGGCTCTTAGGGATAAGGTTCACCTCTGAGGGTCTTGGCTCCACTCTTGGGTCGTGGCTCAACTCTATCAGCCTAGGTTGGGTTCTGTGGGTCTCGGTTCCTGCGTTGGGGAATAGCTTTACCTCTTCAGGCCTTGAATCAGCTCCTTAGAGCTACTCTTTGGGGCTAGGCTCCAACCTTCTGGCCTGGGCTCAGCTGTTCGTGGCTAGGCTGGGCTCTTTGGGTTTAGAACCAGCTCTTAGGAAATAAGGTTATCCCTTAGGGGCTAGCTTCAGCTCTTAAGGCTAGTTTTGGCCCTTGGGGGCTCGGCTCATCTCTTTGGGGTTAGCTCGGCTCTTACTTACACTCTAACGAGTTATCCTGTTACTGTTCTGTGGATGCGGCAGAAGGCACAAAACTCCTGGGCCATAGACAAAAGCCTTTACTACTAGCAGCACAGCTTATAACATCGGCATATTTGCATCAGTTTTTTCTGGCCCCTACGTGACACCTGCTCGTGCAGTGGCTTACAATATAGGAGAGGAGCCCAGGGTCAAGGGCCCAGCAGGTAGCAAACAAGCCACTTCCCCACTGTAACCTACTTACTCACCTCTGTGACTAACCAGAGAAGCTGCTCTGCATCAAAAGATAGATCAGCCTAACATGCTCAAGAGCATGCTGGGACAGTCAGGGCCCTCGGCGGACTGCCTCTCCCTACAGCACTCACATGCATTTATCATTCCAAGCTTCCATTCAAAATTACTTAATCCAAAGCCCACAACACCGAGGGCTCATAGCCCTGGGCTGGCTGTTGAAGACTGCATGAAGTGTTGTAGTCATCGTTGAAGGAAAATGGGATTGTAGGATGTAAATCTGTCTTTCTATGTTTGAATAAAAACACCCAAACATACCCTCCAACCCTTGCACAGTTTCAATTCCTGCCAGACTGTTTACATAAACTCTCAGTTCCCGTTAGATCGTGATATTGAAAATGAAACACCGCCCACTCTCCAACTTGGATGGAGAAGTCAACAACAAAAAAGAAGTATCTGTCCAATAAGCAATTCAAACCTCATATGTCCAAAAACCAAGCTTCTGGTCTTCCCCATACCTCACACCTGCTCCTCCTGAGGTCCCTGCACCGCGGAAGGCAGCTCCTCCGTCCTCCTGGTTGCTCAAACCAACAATTTAGAATCATGCTTGCCCATATCTATCTGTCTGCCTAACTATCTGTTTATCTAGCTAGCTAGCTAGCTAGCTAGCTCTCATTTCACAGCCTGCTCAGTGAATTCAGACCCTAACCTGTGCACTTCCTCCATGGTGAAGTCACCATAATTTCTTGCCTGGATTATTACAATTGCCTGCCAACTGTTTCGCTACTTTAGTCTTTGTTTTCTCATGTTAAATCTCAATCCAATAGCTAAAGTGATCCTTTCAACAT
Organism: Murina feae; assembly: GCA_004026665.1. NCBI lineage: Eukaryota > Metazoa > Chordata > Mammalia > Chiroptera > Vespertilionidae > Murina > Murina feae. The sequence continues at coordinate 874 of PVJC01036064.1, read as the reverse complement.
GAAAAGCCAGATCATATCACCCCTCTGCTCAAAACTTCCCATTGACTCCTCATTCCGAATTTTTAAAAGCTCTTACTCTGACCGGCCAGGTCTTATACAACCTGCAACCCCTGCTTACCTCTCTGATCTGATCTCTGACTACCCTCCTAACTGCCTCCCCTCCAATCACTCCTGCCTACTCCCGAACACACTGGGTGCACCCTGGCCTGGGCACTTGCACTGCTATTTCCTCCGCCATGCTCCTCCCTTAACTGTCCACAGGTATCTGCTCACTGCCTGCCCAACACCCCCTAACCTCTTCTCTATTTTTATTCATGGCACTTACCACCATTTGACACACTACAGATGTTATTTCCTTATTAACTGTTTCCTCCCACTAGAATGAAAGTCAAGGATTCTTTCTCCACTTATGCTCATTGCTATATCCCCAATAACTAGAACTGTGCCCGCCATACACTAGGATTCCAATAAAAGATTCTTGACTTCATTAATTCAACAAGTTTGGCATCTGTCTTTTCAGTTTGCAGTCCAAGCAAGAGGAAGACGAATCAACAGGACACGATAATACAGAGCCAAATTTAGAGAAGTATAAAGTATTCAGGGTCATAAAGAAGGACCAGATTGAGGAGAGCCAGATGGGAATTATTTTAAAAACTAGGGGCCCGGTGCACAAAAATTTGTGCACTTGGGGGATGGGGGTTCCTCAGCCCAGCCTGTGCCCTGTTGCAGTCTAGGACACCTCGGGGGGAATGTCCACCTGCTGGCATGCCTGGCCAGCCTGGGTGAGGGGCTGAGAGCCATTTTCAGGCTGCCCACAGCCCCTTCAGGGTTCGTGCACTGGGGGGTGGGAAGGCTGGTGAGTGCAGGCCTGGAC
>PVJC01036062.1:0-17872 GCA_004026665.1 Murina feae | reverse complement strand
GTGGCCATGAGCAGAGGCTCAGCCAGCCTAGGCAGGCAGTTGCAACAGAAGCCTCTGGTTTGCTCTAGCTCCATGGCTGCTGGCCTCCATCTTGGCTGGAGTAATTTGCATACAGCTGCTCTGATTGGCTAGTGGGCTGCAGGCAGTTCACTGGCTGGCCCCACCCCCTAGTCAAACTCCCAGTGGAACTCCCAGTCGAGGGCACAAATTGCATATTAAGATTTTATTGTATATTATATTCATGATATTGTGCAACTATCATCACCATCCATCTCCATAACTTTTCATCTTGTAACTGACACTTTATATTCCTTAAACAGTAACTCCCCATTCATTATTCTTCCCAGCCTCTGGCAGCAACAAGCCTACTTTCTGTCTCAATGACTTTAACTATTCTGAATAGCTCATATAAGTTGAATTACACAGTACTTGCCTTTTTTGACCCACTTATTTCACTTAGCATAATGTCATCAAGGTTCATCCATTTTATTTATATATATATATATATATATATATGTAAATAAATAAAAACAGCGACCGGAATGCTGTAATGACCAGAATGACTGGTCGCTATGACACTCAACTATGGCCAGCGAACTGGCCAGATCAGGGGGTGGGGCCGGCTGGCCAACCTCCTGTGGCCTCTCCCTCCAGCTGGCCCCACCCCTGATTCCCCACCCCAATAGGGGGCAGGGCTGGCCGACCAAACTCCTGCAGCCCTTCCCCCTCCCAGTCGACCCCATTCCCAATGGGCCCCCACCACCCTGACGGGCCCAAAGCCCCTCCCTCCAGCTGGTTCCACCCCTGATAGCCCCTCTAATAGGGGGCAGGCGGGTCAGCCAACCTCCTGTAGCCCCACCCCACCCCGCCCCAGCCCAGATTGGTCCCTCCACCCCAATCAGGCAAGGCCAGCTGGCCAACCACCTGTGGCCCCTCCTGTTGGCTGGCCCTGCCCCCGATCAGCCCCCACCACCCCAATCAGCCCACAACCCCTCCTCCCAGCCAGCCTCGCCCCCAATCGCCCCCCACACCCATCATGGATGGGGCCGGCCAGCCAACCTCCCATGGCCCCTTCCAGCCACTGACCCCCAATCAGTGGCAGGGCCCACCAACCAATTGCCCGTGGCCATTCCCCCCAGCTGGAATGGTCCTGATTGGGTCCTGATCGGGCAGGCCAGCTGGCCAACCTTCTGTTTTCTCCCAACAGGCCCAGCTCTGATCCACCCCAATTGGGGCTGGACCAGCCAGACCCTACCCATGCACAAATCCATGCACTGAGTCTCTACTAATATGTAGTAAACCCTTGATTTTGTGGGCCTCAATTTAAGACTTCAGATTTAATGGACAAAATTTCTGGTCCATATGTCATGTGTAAATTGCCATCCTGTTAATTTTTAAATGCTTTTAACCAAGATTTGTTTATAATTAAGAGGTTATTTTTTGTTGTTATAAATTCACTTGTTTATTTTTAACAAATTTTAACCAATAGGGCATATGTTGGAAAAACACTAGTAATTTCACCACCATATATAAATATTATATACCTACAACTATAGTCTATTTTAAATCCAAGAATAACGTTTTGTAAACAATGTTTTTTGAATGATTAGCACATGATCACAAAGTATCTAATTTGGTAATTAGTTCTATTGTTGAGTGGCATGACTTTCTGCAGCAGTTTTTTAAAAATACATTTTTATCGATTTCAGAGAGGAAGGGAGGAGGGAGAGAGAGAGTGAAACATCAGTGATGAAGAGAATCATTGATCAGCTGCCTCCTGCATGCCCCCTACTGGGGATCAAGTCTGCAAACTGGATATGTGCCCTTGTCCGGAATTGAACCAGGCACCCTTCAGTTGGCAGGCCAACGCTGTATCCACTGAGCCAAACCAGATAGGGCCTGTAGAAGTTTTAATGTGTGCCAGCCTATGTTCTGATGTGTGCTAAGCCACACCCTGGCCGCGTGCATTTGTTTGCTGGCAATGACTGGTGAATTCACACATTTATTCAGTATAAATTAAAAACAGCAGTAACACATATAGGAAACTTCTCTGTGAAATTAAACTTTTTATACATACTTAATTTTAATTACACAAACATCTAATAAAAGCATAATATGCAAATTGACCATCCCTTTGGGATGCCTAAGCCACGCCCACCAGCCAATCAGAGCGACTGTATGCAAATTAGCTCAGCCAACATGGAGCTAATTTGCAGCCGGCTAATTTTTAGCCGGCACTCATGGAGCTGAGTAAACAGGCAGCTTTCGTTGCAGCAGGAGTGAAACTTTTTGCAGGCCCAGCTGGGTTTCTCCCCGCTCCAGGCAACAACATATTTGCAATATTGTCTCGATCATAGAAGCCTTGGGAGCTGAAGCAAACAGCAGGCCAGGCCTGACTTCTAAAGGCAACAGTGTCTCAATTATAGAAGCCACGAGGTGAAGCAGAGAGGAAGTTTTGTTACTTGCCTAGGCCTCGGCTTAAAGGAACAGTGTATCAATTATAGAAGATAAACAAACTCCAGAAACCTGCTTCCAGCCAGCCTTGCTGGGACATTGGATCAATGGGAGCTGTGGGCAGCCTGAAAGTCTGAAAACACCCCTCAGCCCATCACCCACGCTGGCCACACCCCAGTGGGGTGAGGGACGCCGCTGGGGGACTTGGCCAGCCTGCAAACAGCCATCAGCCCCTCACCCAGGCTGGCCAGGTACCCCATTAGGGACCCAAAACCTGAAGGGACTGTGGGCAACCTAAAAGCGCCCCTCAGCCCATCACCCAGGCTGGCCACACACCAATGGGGTAAGGGACCCCACTGGGGGGCTTGGCCAGCTTGCAAACAGCCATCAGCCCCTCACCCAGGCTGGCCAGGTACCCCAGTAGGGACCCAAAACCTGAAGGGACTGTGGGCAGCCTGAAAGTCTGAAAACGGCCCTCAGGCTTGCACCCAGGCTGGCCACACCCCAGTGGGGTGAGGGATCCCACTGGGGGGCTTGACCAGCCTGCAAATAGCCATCAGCCCGTCACCCAGGCTGACCAGGCACGCCAGTAGGTGGACAGGCCCAGAGGGGTCCCAGACTACCAGAGGGCACAGGTCGAGCTGAGGGACCTCCCAAGTACACAAATTTTTGTGCACTGGGTCCCTCGTTTCTATATAAGTAAAAACAGGTAAACTACTTTGTCAATTTTTGTAACATATGCATTCGGAAATTACAAAATAATTGGGATATAACACTTTAGTCCTCACCAGTCACTCACCAGTACTAATTGTTCATGATAGTCCCTCCCCACTACAGTTCAAATCTAATGATATACATCAAAGGTTGTCAAACAGGCCTAGCCAGGATGACTCAGTGGTTGAGTGTTGACTCATGAACCAGGAGGTCTCAGTTCCATTTCCAGTAGGACACATGCCTAGGTTGTGGGCTTGATCCCCAGGAGGAGTTGTGTAGAAGTTAGCCCATCAATGATTTTCTATCATTGATATTTCGATCTCCCTCTCCGTTTCTGAAATCAGCTTTAAAAAAAAAAAAATTATCAAGCAGTACAAGAGTGAATCTGTGTGTGGTTATTTAAAGTTAAAAGCAATACCAAGGACATTACAGAGAAAATAATATATTTATATTTTTAGCACACAACTGCATAAAAAATTGAACTCTTTTCTAATTGTTCTTGAAATGTACACTATATTCTCTAGCAATTATTTTGAAAATGACCAAGGTTTTGAAGTATTTTAAGTTACTTGTCTTAGCTTCCTAGGCCTTTGAAAATTGCAGTATCATTTAAAAAAGTGCTTCTATGAAGTTTGTTGGTATTAATATATCTACACATTGGCGATATATTTTCCCTTACATCTTATTAACTATTATAGGAAATCTTCCAAAGGTAAAAAAAAAAGATTGTGGAATCTCCATATATTTTGGGAATTTTTTCTTTGCATTGTGTTTAAATGATTGTGTTTATGTTAATTGGGGGAATCTCTGCTATTGAAATACACCTTTTTCTGAGCTTTTATACTTTTTGCATTACAGTTGATGGAAATACCTGGGCACAAGTAATTGCCTTATACCCAACTTTAGTAGAATGCATCACCTGCTCATCTTCAGAAGTCTGCTCTGCACTTAAAGAGGCACTAGTTCCCTTTAAGGATTTCATGCAGCCACCAGCATCCAAAGTTCAAAATGGAGAATCTTGACCAGCTACAATAAATTTAAAGAAGAAAGATATCTAAAGAATGTCTGTTCCTCAGTGAGTCTTCTATTAGAAGACATTTCTTACTACAAATAATTCTTGGCAGCTGTTGTTGGCCTTCTTTAAATTGTACTTACCTGAGTTCATTAGTTCTTATTACAAGCTTACACGTCAGCAAAGGCTCCTGACTATCAGTGCAAGCCTTTAATGATGAAACTGATTAGAGAGATGGTTAATACTACAGCATACCTGCTACCATATCTTCAATTGGTGATTTAAAAGTGAGCTTATGTACAGTTTGTGATGTATGTGTTAATGGTGTACTTTTTAAAAAGAAAGAAAAGATATTTCACTCAGTCAGATTTATTAGGCTGGTGTTTTTGTGCCCTTTTTCAAGTACAAAAGTGTACTAAAATTTTATGCAAGATGGTACTGTAACATTCCATATTATCTATAACCAGCCTTTGTAAACAAAAGGAACTGATATACTTGTGTGTATAATAAATGGTTACAGTTCTGTATAAAATAGTTGCATTTATTATTTAAAAATTTTAAATACTGCTAATGTTAAATGCTTGATGCTGTATTTATTATAAATATAAAATTGTTTGCTTACCTTTATACTTATAATTTGCCTTCTTAAGCGGCAGATACACTCGCCATATAATCATGCAGTTAGTTTAATGATTATTTTAAGTGTAGTTGCTAGTCACTAGTAAATGTCTGGCCAGAAAGGTCATGTGAACACAACAGCAAATAGTTTATGATTTGCTGATTTTGCAACTCTAAAGTATAGGTTATTAATACATTGAGTATATTGTAGCACTATGATTCCATCATACCTCCTGTCTTTAAATGTCTTTTCCAGCTTTCACATAAGTATGTGTGTTTTTATATTTGCTGTCTGGATTTTAAAGACTTTGATATTTTATATTTCTACTGATTCTCCTCCCCTCTCCTTCCTCCCTCCCTCACTAACAACATTTATCACTGACTTTGAATTATGACCCAGGCAAAATGATTTCAGATTTCTTAAAATTTTGCCTGTAAGGTTTTGTTCATTTCAGTGCTTCGTTTTGTAATGTCTTCTTAAGAAGCAAAATAACTATGCTGACCCACAAATATAAAATGTGTGTGTATTCTGAAACAATGAGAAATGTATTTTTGGAGATAGAGAAGCATTTAGAAGTGAAGTAAACTTTGTCATGGGGAAAAATGCTAATTTTGTTTCACTTTCCTCTGATAGTGAAGAAATGCTACTGAATACATTAACTTAACTGTTCCTTAAAAAAAACGGACTGGCCTAGCTTACTGTGTTTTTTATTTTATGAATTATGATATTATATTTTTCTTCTGAATTAAATTTTCATAATCATTTATGTGAAGACTCAAGGATGTTTAAAACAATTATTTTTCATAAGAAATCATAATTGTCTCAGTATTATTTTAATGAGCTGGAAGGCCTTTGATTTTAATAGAATTTATGCCTCTCCAGCATATTTATAAAATGACAAGAAGATATTAGGATTAAGTAATGAACAAGCTAAATTTGTGAGGCTATTGTAATTGTGTAATTACTTCATTAGCACTATTATCTGTAAACAAGTGGTTAGATATTTTTTTAAGGGATGATATTTTTTTACATGAATTAATGAATTTCTACTTTATAATTTCATGTAAAATTAAGCTAAAATACGGCATTTTCTAGATTCTATCTTCAGCATTTATCTTAAAGAAAAATTAATTGCTCAAGCTGTGTATTTAGTTTACTTTTCATATTTGGATATGTTAAATTGGGAATTAGAAAAATCTGTATATCACTGATAAAGCATTGAAGTAGAATAACAAGTGTAGTATACAAGTTCAGTAACATGTTTAAAATATTGCCAAGAATTTACATAAAGTAAAAATGTATCTATTATTGAGAAATAACAGATTAATTACAATCAGAATTATCCTCTAGTGAAAGTTAAATATGAGTCAAAGGTATATGCATATATTTATATAAACTGACTAGGGATGTGGGGTGTTTCTCAGCCTGGCCTGCACCTTCTTGCAATCCGAGACATCCCTCACAATCCAGGACTGCTGGCTCCTAATTGCTGCTTGCCTCTGTGCCTCATTGCCCCTAACCACTCATCTGCCTGCCTGGTCGCCCCTAACTGCCTCTGCCTTGGCCCCTGCTGCCCCAGCTTTATCCAGAAGGACATCCGGAATGATGCCCGGAAGGTCATTTGGCTGCCTGGTCTAATTAGCATATTATGCTTATATTATTATAGATTAGTTTTACTGATATTGTATTAGCTTTCAATACCAGGATGTCACCCTACAGTTCAAAACACAAATTCAGTGAACATGTAAATACCATATAGTGATCAGAGGCCATCTTAATGTCAGGCAAGCAGGGCCACCCTTGTCTTATTGGTATGAATTGGGTTCTTCAGTGACTAGAAGAACTGGGCTATGTGAGATTACTACATGCTAGGAGATTCAAAAAGGAAGTTGCCAAAGCTAAGATCATTTTGTAGGACATTTAAGACTATGATTAGTTTATGAAACAGTAGTAAAAATTGGGATACATATAATTACAGTGAGTTTTAAGCCTCACATAATCACTTTCTGTCACTGACAGTACCTTTTTTTGTTGTGTTTTTGTTCATCCTAACCCTAGGATATTTTTCCATTGGTTTTTAGAGAGAATGGAAGGAAGGGGAGAGATAGAAACATTGATGTGAGAAACATTAATTGGTTGCCTTGTGCACTCACCCCAACCAGGGCCAGGGATCAAGCCTGCAACCAAGATACATGCCCTTGACCAGAATCTATCCACTGAGTCAAACCGGCAAGGACAGTGGCTTATACACTGAGTGGCCAGATTATTATGACCACCTGACATTTGTAGGCAAATTAGCTATAATTTTGCGCTGAAGTTGTTAGAGGGCCAGACCATTATAAACATCTGAATAGCACAACATACCTAAGTATCCTTGCTGATCAAGTTCATCCTGTTATGTTGATGGCATATCCCAATGGAGATGGCTTCTTCCAATAAGACAATGTGCCATGCCATGGTGCTTGTATTGTGCAGGAGTGCTTTCCAGAACATGAGGGAGGCTTTACCTTGCTTAGGTGGCCCTCACAATCACCAGATCTCAATCCAATTGAGCATTTGTGGGACGAAGTTAAAAGAGCCATCAGACAGCTGATTCCACAACCATCAAATCTCACAGAACTGGACAGTGCTATTCATCAGGCATCAGTGCTATTCATCAGGTATGTCAGATTCCTTGCATCACCTTTTAACATCTCTTGGAATCAATCCAAGAACCGCTGCAGTATTAAAGGCAAAAGGTGGCCCAACAAAGTACTGATGGGGTGGTCATAATCTGGCCACTGAGTGTGTGTGTGTGTGTGTGTGTGTGTAATAATAAAAGTGTAAAATGCTAATTAGACCAGACATCCTTCCAGACAAAGCCAGGGCTGTGAGGGAAGCCCGTGCCAGCAGCCGGGGGAAGGAAGGCCTACGCTTGCACGAATTTTGTGCATTGGGCCTCGTGTGTGTGTGTGTGTGTGTGTGTGTGTGTGTGTATCCCATGTTCAAAGGCTTTTAAATTGCATTGTTTACCCATATCTTCAGGGGGAAAAAATCACTTCTGTTGTAAACAACCTGCTTCCCTATTTATAATGGTCTAGCCCTCTAGCAACTTCACGAAATTATAGCTAATTTGCCTACAAACGTCAGATGGTCATAATAATCTGGGCACTCAGTGTATATAGATTGCTGGACAACAAACATCTAACAATTGGATTAAAATCCTGACTTTTTCCATTATAAAATAAAAAACAAATTAATTTTAACTTGGAATAGTTTACTTTTTAGTTTCCTATAATGTTGCCACTGCCAAAAAGAGAAGAACAGGTCATTTTTTAGTGTCTTATTTTGTACTGCTTTATAACTAGTAATAACTAAAAGTTTTGTTAATTTACCGTATACATTTGTAATATTTACTTGTAGATGCCAAAAGAAAAAAATGCATGAAAGTCTGCTTTGGAGAGAACCACTTTTTACTTGATTTAATTTTTAATGTTATTAACTATATTGTTCCTACCTGTTTTCCCCCTATTTGATTATTGATTCAATTGTTGCTATATTCCTTAAATTGTGTTACACTAGAAGGAAGAGGTGAACAGTTAAAACATATATAGTTTATTCTGAAGAATAGCATATACTTAATATTATAATAGCTTATTTGTCCTTTCTCAGTATAACTGGAAAGTATTTTGTTCATTGTCACAATTTGGAATCACTGGTCCCAGGCAACCATTTGTCCAAAGGGTCCGTTGAGATACAGAATAAAACAGCTTAAATTATTGAAGTGTTAGCAAATAACTCAAAAGTATTAATGAGGTTGTCAATTATTACACTCATGTTAATGAAAGACAGTGTAGTTATATAATGACTAATATATTCTTCTCAAATGTAGAATAATTAAGATGGGCAACCAGATCTTCGAAGAAGACTGCTGTAGGTGAAGTCTGTCTAGCAAAGGCAGAATACTTTCAGGAACTCACTTACCTGTGGTCACTGTAGATATTAATAGTGGAGATTTAGAAGCACTGAAATGAATTGATGTCCAGGCCAAGAGTATTGTGGACTTCTGGTTCTTAATAGAAAATGACCACAAATGTGGACAAAAATGTTCTCCTGAAAGCATTGCCAGCAGCCGAGTGTGTTGTTTAGGTTTATGCTTAATGCATTTGACATTTTGGCAGATTTGCTGCTCTTGTGTATAGTGTCACCCTTTAACTATGTTTAGAGTTGTTGGGTTGCATTTATCTACATTTTTAGAGTGAAATTTGCTCTTTTATTTAAATTACAATTCATAGAATGAATGAGTGGGAGTTTATAACACATGGTGTGTTACCAATTTATATATTATGGGAAAGCAGTTTTTAATACTTCAGAAACTTTGAATTAAAATTTTTGTATCTCTGGCAAGTAGACTTTCAGATTGAATGAAAAGTATTTCAATTTCATGAAAGATTGGAAAAGAAACTTTCTCAGTTTCTTAATTTATATAAAAACTATTTCAGAGAAGTTAAATATCCATGTTTACATCTCTAGTAAGTTTGAATGCACTGGCAGTGTTGGCTTTTTTTAAAGGAGCATGCAGTCATTCCTTTGGTGAATATAAATGTTCTTTTTAATCTTGACTGACAGGCAGCAAGGAACAGAGACTCTGCCTCTTATGTAACGTTAGGCATGTGAACTTTTCAAACCCTTTGTTTTCTAATCTTTAAAACAGAGATGACAGTGAGTTCTCCTGAATTCTTTAGAGAAAAAAGATACTGTATTTTCCAGCATATAAGACAACTGGGCATATAAGATGACCCCCAACTTTTGAGAAGATTCTCCTGAGTTAAAAAGTCCGGACAGAGACACTTGTGGTCTCCGTCCAGCTCCATTGAAATGAATGGAGTGCGGCTATTTTTGAGCTCCCCCCACCGTATGCGGTGACCGCAGATTTTCTAGTCCAGCTTGGAAGTTTCAGCACCCGCCCTATAAGATGACACCCAGCATATAAGACGACCCCCGACTTTTGAGAAGATTTTCCTGGGTTAAAAAGTCGTCTTATATGCCGGAAAATACGGTAGTTTGAATTTAGAGGGTTTTTTACAGCATTATTAAGGTAGTTATCTTCAAGTTATTTAATAAATTTATTACTATATCCTAATTGAGACCTTTGACTATATATTTTTCTCTCCCTTTCTCCTGCATCAGTTTCTTCCCTTCTTTATCCTATTTATTTATGCATTTATAAAAGTTTATTGATTTCTAGAGAGAGGAAGGGGGAAGAGAAACATTGATATGAGAGCATAACATTGATCGCTGCCTCCTGCACACCCCCTATGGGGCATTAAGCCCACAACTCAGGCATATGCCCTGACCAGGAATCGAACTGGCAGTCCTGTGAATGGGATAACACCCCAACCAACTGGACCACACTGACCAGAGTCGTTAAAATAATTTGTGACTAGAGCTCCTCCTATCTTTCTGAATCCACGGATTCAGTAGTGAGGATGCCCCCAAATGGGATGCTATAAATATGAATTCAGCAGCTAAACTTGGAATAGTCGTGTCTTTTCTGTTACGTGGATAGAGAGATCATAGTACTTTTCTCAAAAGGGAAATGAGCTTACATTAAATTTTTCCCCCTTTTGTTTGCTTTTGTAGGCAGATACTTTGAGTTATTTTAACTTACATGATTTAAGTAGGAGGACATGACACAGCCTATTGCCCATGTAGTTTAGCTGTTTCTGGTTTTCTGTTACAAAACAGTATTCTTTTGATAGGAGACCTAGAATGTTACAGTATTCTCTTCAGGTCTTTCCAGGGTGTATTTGGTAACCATGTGCTTGGTGCTTACAGAGGTCAGCTCAAACATTCCTAATTACACTGGGAGGTAAGAAAAAGAAAATTATTGTACTCTTGAGTTTTTATGCCATTTTCAGTTGCTGCAAATTTAGTTACATTGTTTTATTTTAAACAACATTTGATAAATAGTGCAGGAACGATCAAAACCATACCATCATTTGGGTAATGACTGCAATATAACAACTGCTGCTTTCTGTGAAGTTTACTAGATATGAGAAAATTTCCAAAGCTATAATATTATAATCTTAGTCTTTTTATCTAGCAAAATAAAATAAAATATTAGACTTCAGACCCAACTGTGCAAATTGCATTTGCTTTCCAGCTTTTACTACTTCTGTGTCATAATTTTAACATATAACATACAACTTCTGTCTCTTAAAGCAGTTACCCATATGATGTTTATGTCAGACTGGATATATTTATCTAATTTGGTGAGTTTCTTTTTTAGCTTGCAATACAGTTCTTGAAAGTAATACTGCTGTTGTTACACTTTCTCTGCACTTTTTATGTTCTTAAGATGTATCAGTTATGTATTATTATCATGAAAGTCTCTTGGCCTCAAACCCAGATTTTCTTTGTGGCCTAGGATAGATTTTTCATAAAAACTGCAAGTTTCTGGCCAGAGTGGCTCAGTGGTTGAGTGTCAACCTATGAACCAGGAGATTACAGTTTGCTTACTGGTCAGGGCACATGCCTGGGTTTTAGGCTCAATCCCCAATGGAGGATGTGCAGCAGGCAGCCTATTGGTGATTCTCATCATTAATGTTTCCATCTCTCTGTCCCTCTCTCTGAAATCAATAGTAACATTTTAAAAAACCTATATAGTTACAGCTGTGATTGTGTAGATCCTTAAATTGCTTTATAGTTACCACTCTGCATAACTTCAGATTTTTTAAAATTATGTCCTAGCAGTACTAGTTTTCTCAGTATAATTTAAAATCATAACCACTTTGAGAATTTACTTCCAGATATGATAAATGACTCAGTTTTTCTTTTCTTTTTTATCAGCCACCTTTTATTAGGTGTTACATTACAATATGAAAGGATTCAGAGGTGCTGGGCAAAGGTCATGGTCAGGAATGTGGAGTCCACACGGGGCCCTCTTCAGTGGTACTTGCGTCGTGGCTCATGTTCTGAAGTTAGAAAGTCAAAAGTAAATTTCTGTGGTAACCTCTTTGAAATGCTCCAGCAACGCCTTCAGGGGTGAAATCCCGCATCAGTATCCAGCTTGGCAGCTCCCCTAATTTGACTTCCCTCAGTCTCTTCTTCAATGGCACGACTGAGACCATCTTGGAATCCGGGGTGTCCGCTCTGAGGGGCCGCGCAAGGACTCGCACTTTTTCTTTAATGTACTTTGTGTTTGCTTTCTCATCCCCATTAGGTTCAACACATCAGTGATACCCCATATTATTGAATCTGTTTAACAGACTTCATAATTAATCATTCTAATATGCTTAGAATAGTTTACATATGGTGTCAATTGGGGAAAACTTTTCTAAAATAGAGTAAGGAAGGTGTGTTTGAGAGCTTTACTGAAACTCTTTACAAAGTGAAAATAAAAACACAGCAGAACATTATGAAATATAAGTTTGGAAAGCAGATTGAGAACTTTGTGTAAAAATTCTAGGTCAAAAAACGTTGAACTTAAAAAATTCTAGGTCAGGTAAAAAAAAATTCTCAAGTGGATAGATTTTTATAATCATTTCTTTTGTTTTACAAGCACTCCTATATATTTTTAATTTAGTGAGGCTTACCAGTATTTTAAGACTGTTTATAGCAATGCTAGACCATACTTCTAACTCTCAAAGAAAAATTGTTTTAATATTTTTTACACAACTATTTCTATGAATGGATGTTAAGACAAATACACTTGAACAGAACAAAGAACTTCAAATACTGTGAAGATATTTGTCTAATGACTATGACCTCCAGAGCTGTATTGGGTTTTTATTATTGGTCCAGGACAGTTTAAAATAGCAAGTTAACCTGTTTTTCTTTCCTCATGTAAAAGGGAGTTAATAGTGTTTAACTCATATAGTTTTTTAATAAGATTTAAAAAGCAGTGTTATAAAGTACTGTCCCTAGCCCATGGTAACTGCTAGGTGGATGTTACATAAATAAATAAAATACACTTCTGATACATATTCAAAGATATGCAAAAACCTATACTTTCTCATATATATTATATATTTTTTGCATTTTATTGGGACAAGCACTGCAAGTTAAGAATCTACTATATGCTTATAATTGTGTCCTTGCTTTGTTGACAAAAGTCAGTAGGAGTGCTCAGGTGTATATAGCTAGTAAACACAAGATTGTATATAATTAAGTATTCTTGTCATCATTTTAGCTCCTATCAGGTGTTAGGCATTGAGTTACTCTCTGCCGTCAGGGTATTTACAATTTTGCAAGGATTATAAAACTGTAAATGTGCGAAGAACTGTGGAAGACAAGGACAGATTAAATGAGATTATAAAATAGAGAACTTGAGCCTAGTTCAGTTTAATATTTAATGTTAATATAAAGAAGGAAAATCAATAAAGAAATGAAAAGGCTCAGTGGTGGAGACAGAACTTGACAGGCCTTGATGGCAAGGTAGATTTTGGATGGTTCCAAAGGATATTGCAGGATATTTCAGGGAAAGACAAGGTGAGTAAGGCATATCTGAAATATGAGGAAACTGATAGTACATTTTGGTATGTGTGTAAAATAAGATTACCAGTGAGGAATTGAGGCCCATTCGTGAAATTCCTTGAAAGTTAAGCAGAATAGTTTAGGTTTGAGATTGTAGGAGTTTGGAGTGATGATTTTTAGGAGTAAATTATGAAACTAAGGAAGATAAACTTGCAGTTATAAGATAGAGTGGCGGGGCTATAAGATAGGAAGCTGTTGCAATTTTCCTATTATGGAGGATTAATTAGCTGCAGGTGGTCACATTTGGAGAGGATGCTTAGATTCTGGAAATTAAGAGGACAGGAAAAGATAACAGCACATTGTGTCTGGATGATGAGTGCATTGGTGTTAGCACTGTCAAAAACAGGTTAATTGTGGAAATAAATCTGATACAATTAGATTGTTGGAAACTTATTGCTATAATGTATCTGTATACTGTAGACCAAACAACTGTTTAAGGACCTTTTGAAAATCTGAACCACTATGACACATGACATTTGCTATGGTGCCAAATGGTGTGTGGTCCACTGTGCAGTGAAGGAGCAGTGAGGGGTGGTGCCCTGGCCGCCCAATCATTGCTTACCAGGACAGGGCGGTGTGAATTATAATGAAACTACTGGTGAAGCTTCTACAGATTTTGTGGTAAGCATCATTGCGATGCACAGTTGAGTTTTGCTTCATCAAATAAAGCATTAATTTCAACTGTGTTCTGTATACACATTAGAATAAATACATAAATATTGTTAATTGGAAATAGTTGAAAGATTCAACATTCCTGATAAACTACCTTCATACAAATAAGCATAACATGAGATGTGTCACTGAGCATGTATTTTTCTTAATTTGCATATTATGTATTTATTTTGAAACATGTTAGGCAGGATGCTTTTATTTTTACTTTTTTATTTTCTTTATATATTTTATTGATTTTTTACAGAGAGGGAGGGAGAGAGATAGTTAGAAACACTGATGAGCGAGAAACATCGATCAGCTGCCTCTTGCACATCCTCTCCTGGGGTTGTGCCCGAAACCAAGGTACATGCCCTTGACCGGAATCGAACCTGGGACCCTTGAGTCCGCAGGCCGACGCTCTATCCATTGAGCCAAACTGGATGCTTTTTAACTTGAAAACTTGTTCAAAAACTGTTCTGTTCCAATACCAAGTAGAATAGAAACAAAAAGATAGTATTAGGTTATCTTTAATTTGCAACAAGGCACTTGGTCAAAAGGATCTATTATTAAACACTAGAGGCCTGGTGCACGAAATTTGTGCACTGGGTGGAGTCCCTCAGCCTGGCCTGCACCCTCTCGCAGTCCGGGAGCCCTTAGGGATGTTTGACTGATGGCTTAGGCCCTCACCCTAAGCCGGCAGTTGACATCCTTAGCGCTGCTATGGAGGCGGGAGAGGCTCCTGCCACCGCCACTGTGCTTGCCAGCTGTGAGCCCAGCTTCTGGTGCACTGATCACCAGGGGGGCAGCTCCTGCTCCCTGGTAGTCAGTGTGTATCGTAGTGACTGGTGTTCTGCTGTTTGATCAATTTGCATATTAGCCTTTTATTATATAGGATTGTGCTGGTTTAAGGGGGAAATCTTACTTTTCCAAAAATGAGTTACACATGGATGCCCCTTTATGAATTGTTGCCAGGTTGTGGAGTCTGCACCTTAGCCCTTGGGACTTCCAGGAAAGGGTCCACGTCTCTGCACACAGTCAAGTGGGACCCCCCCCCCCTTCCCATTCCTCCATCCCTTCCTTTTGGTAAATGCAGCCTGGTTTTCAGGAGCCCGATGACTGATAGGATTGCCAGACATCACAGATAAAAATACAGGACACCCAGTCAAATTAGGAGTACAGGGGGGACACTTATACTAAAAAACGATTCGTTTATCTCCAATTCGAACTTAACTGGACGTTCTGAATTTTAGACAACCCCTGCTTGCTTTTTCTTTAAAACAACTGAACTGAAGACAAAACTTGCTAAATGGGAGGCAAAAAGTAACTTGTCTGGGCCGGCAGCAGACGTGGGTCAGGGCAGCGGACCGGCTCCCAAACTTGGCCTTTAAGAAAAAAAGAGGCCACCCAAGTCCTGGCGCCTGCGCACTGCAGCAGCCGCGCGGCCGCTTTCCCGCCGCTTTCCCGCGGAAGGGAGCGCCGGGCCGCCGCGGGGCGGGGCCCCAGTCCCTGTGCCCTCGCCGGATGCGAGACGAGGTGCCGGAAACTGGAAACCCCACAGAGCGCAACGTGTCCGCTTAGACGGCGGTGAGTGCCGCCATTTTCTTTGCGAGCAAAGACCAGGAGCAGTTAGGGACCTCCTTTTGTGCCGTTAAGCGGGTGGCGGGGCACGGCCCGCGGCCTCAGCACTTTGGTGACGTGGACTGAGGGTCCCCGCGTTTGGGGCTGACTCCTAGTGACACGTCGAGGCTGGCCCAGGAGGAGAGAGGGACGCCGCCGGGGCCCCGGATGTAAGATGGCGGCGCGGGGGCGGGGCCCGGGCGGTCACGTGCCGGGAGCCGCGCGCGAGCCTCCTTAAGGCATCTCTACGGTCCGCTGGGCGCACTGGAGCCGCGGAGCGCGAGGCGGGCTGGTCCGCGCGGGGCCGCCGCCGCTCGCCCGGCCCGTTCCCAGCCTGGCGGGCTTTGCTCCTTTGCTCTCACCTCCTGCAGAGGTGCACGGTATTACCGCGAGGGTCCCGGGGGCGTCCGGGCTGCGCCCGCGTTCCTTCCGCCGCGCCTCCGCGGGAAGCGCCCCCGGCGTTCGTCCGCGCGGAGAGCCGGCCCGGTGGCGGGTGCGGGGAGCGTGGGGCCGGCGGAGGGAGGGGCCCGGCCGCCGCCCAGCCCCAGCGGCGGGCTCGGGGCGCGAGGGCGCGGGCGGCGCTGCCCGGAGACGTGGCGGGAGCGCGGCGAGACGGCCGGAGCTCCCGCGGGCGGAGCGCGGGAACGCTGCTCGCGGCCTCGGGGACCGTCGGGTCCCGTCGGCGTCGGCTGCGCTCCGGCAGCCTCGTTCCTGCTCGTCCGCGGCTCTGGGGGCGCCCCTCGGGGCCGGGGAGGGGGCTACCCCCGCACCTTCCCCGGGTCCCGGGCGGCGGGTTACGTGGCGGAGCCCGCCCCGCCCCCCGGTGATCCCGGCGCTGGGTGGGGAAGGGAAGGGCGGGCGCCCGTCGGACGGCGGCGGAGGAAGGACGACGCGGCCGCCGGACACCAGGGCCCTGGCTGAGGTAGTAGTTTGTGCTGTTGGTCGGGCTGCGACACTGCCCGCTGTGGAGATAACTGCGCAAGCTACTGCCTTGCTAGTGCTGGTGACGCTCAGCGAGGACAATGGCCGGGGGCCCCTTTGTCTCCCGGGCGCGGGAGGGGCGCGCGGCGGCCGGGCCGCTGTGGCGGGGAACGTCTCGGGTTCGCGCGCTCCCTCGGGGGTGAAGCTGAGGGTGACGCGCGGCCTGGCCGCCCCGGGTGTGTCCGCGCCCCGAGTGGTGGGTGCGGGTGCAGTTTGTCACTCGCGCCCCGGGCTGTTAAGTTGGAGGCGTCCTCCTGCAGAGCCGGCGCGGGGAGCGGGCCGGCAGGCCCAGTAGTTACAAAGTTTATGCCCTGAGATACTGTAAGTCTGGCTTTCTGATGATACGCGCCCTCGGTAAATGTAGTTTTATTATTTTTTTTTTTAATGTAAACCTGAAGCAATCGAACGTTTCTATTTAAACTTTGTTTGCAACTCCTCAAAAGAGAAGATTGAATTTATGGTGAAATGCACTACTGAGATTTTTTTTAAATGAGGCAAATAAATTATTTCTACATTGTGCTGTGTGTGTGTTTTAATTATTATTATTTAGTTTGAGAGCTCAAATTCGCATGGTGTGGTGGGGTTTTTCAAGAAAATTTAATTTGGATAGCTAATGGAGTTACTTGGTGTTTTTAATACCCCGAAGCCTGGGTGGAAAAGAAGATAATTGTATTTTTCTAAGTTTTAATTTCATGAGGTACGGTCAGTTGTAAACTTTAGTACTTAAACTGTTCTGGTTTTGATTTGTGCACACTATAGGTCTGAATATAATGGAACCGCAAACAATTTTCTGTGGCTTATTTTTTGATGCTTCATTGAAAAGGGCACTTCTCTACTGGGGAAAAGGCACACAGAAGAACAGCTGGAGGCACCGGCGGAGCCTGCCCTGCCCTGCCCTGCCCTCCCCCCCCCTCCCCTCCCCTCCCCTCCCCTGCAGAGGGCGTCCGCGGCTCTAACGCACCGGGGCCTGATGCGCGCGCCGGGTTGGGTTTGCTGGAGCTGGGAGCACAGCCTTCTCTCCCGTCTCTCAGCAAGAAGCTTTTATGTTTGCTCTTAAAGTGCAGGCAGTGCTTGAATATTGGCTCTTGAGCTTCCTTTTATTGACATAGAAGCAAAATAAATTCAGGACTTTATTAAGTGCCAGTTCTTTTAAATGATGGAAATCTTACCGTGCTATTTCAAATCTTGATTTATGGAGGAATAACAACATTCCAATTGCACTCTCATCACTCATTTTTTAAAACATTCAGCCAGTCACGCTAATCTTCCCTAATCATTGTCTTTCCCACTACACTGTTGAACATTTT
>PVJC01036061.1:0-17929 GCA_004026665.1 Murina feae | reverse complement strand
CCGAGGTGTCCCAGACTGCAAGAGGGCACAGGCCGGGCTGAGGGACCCCCACCCCCCGAGTGCACAAATTTTTGTGCACCGGCCCCCTAGTGATCTTATAAAACTCACTTGGCCTGAGGATATCTGAGACTACAATGAGTTCATCTTTGAGTGAGTCAAAATTGATGAACAGGCTAATAAAAGGCTCCTAGTTCAGGTGACTGAGAGAGGAATAAAATACAATCTTATCATCTGTGCATAGGTCCATGCCTAGGTCTTGCATATCAGTGGTATACAGTAAAAACTTAGTTGAGAAAAGCATTGCAGAGACAAAAGGGCATATAATATGGTCCAGGTTTTAACGATGAAAGTCAAAGCCATGTAAATTTATGCATAATCCACCCTAACTGTGAAGAAAGTGAGATTAAATGAACTCTTAAAATGAAGGCCTCTTTTTTAAGGGTCAGTCAGTGTCCTCTCACAGCCATGCCCTGGAGACAGTGAACCACTGTGATTAACAGTCCCGTAGGCAGTCAGGCTGCCTGGCTTCAACATGGTTCTGAAACTTTTTTGCTGTGTACCTGGGCCAAGCAGGTCATACATCTATCAGAACTGCAGCTTCTATGCAGTGAGCATAGAATCCCAGCCCCTACTCAGGGTTGTTGAAATAATTTACTCAGTAACACATTAGAGGTTGCTTAGCTCAGGACAACAGTAAGCATTCAATTGGTATTAAAAGTGCAGGAAATTTGGACTGACCTTTTCATGTCAGGCTTTTGCTGAAAAAGTAAAATTAATTCGTCAGGAGAAAAGAAATTAAGTGAAGGTGAATCGTAAAACAGGAATTGCCTTCTCAAATCAATGTGCTCTCACTGTTTCTGAAGTTTTTCACAATAGTGACTAGTTTGTGGCTTTATCCAAGCCACTTTCACTCTTTATTGAGAATTTTAAGATTTAGATATGCTGTAGCTTAACTTCTAATATAATTGATGAGGAAATCCACATCTTAGAAATTCACAGAGGTTGTGATTTCCCCAAAATCATGCAGGTAATTCCAGTCCAGTTCTCCCAATTCAGGGATCTTTCTACTGTTCACTTCTGCACTTCCTCCTATAGACAGGCCTCAACCCAAATGGCTATTAGTGTTAATAATCACACTGGATTGGAAACCAGTTAACTCAGATTCAAGAACACTTTTTCCACCTACTAGCTAGTGACCTTGAACAAGCCATTCAAGCATCCCTTCAACTCCTACAAAACAGAGATTATACTAACCCCTCTCAAAGGCACTTATGCACATCATATGAGAACACAGATGTCCAAGGAAGGCTTCTGTAGACTGTAGCACTGTAGACATTTAAGGTGCTATGTTCATTACGGATTCTGCTGTTACAACTTTAAGAGGAGTAGTTCAAATCCTGGTGGAGATAGACTTTTGAAAGTTGATCAGAAGAGTATTTTCGCACTCAAAGCTATAGTCAGCTTTAGCTTAACTACAACTCATTTGTTCCAGTTAATTGGGGAAGATTAATTTTCCGTCACACACAAAAAAATCCATCAATACATATTTTCAGCTAAAATATTTTCTAATCCATTGAACAAAACAGGGACTTTGAATAGAGTGAATCCAGAGCCATTTCACTCTGCTCATAACACAGAACACTTATCTGCCTGCTATAAAGACAAGAGCCTTCACTTGAATGTAACATGTGGGCCGAAGCAAGGGCATCGGATCAGTGAGCAGGAGCATAGGGTGGTCTTTTGGGGCAAGCTGCCCACAGCCTTTGCTGACCAGCAGAACAGAGTCAGGGCAGCAGCCAAAGGCAAATCACTCAAGTCCAGCCAGAAATCGCTGGATCTGAAGGAAGCTGGCAGCTGCGGCACAGGCAGATCAAAGCTGGCTGCCAGCTGCTCACCAAAGCAGAGAGCTGCATGGAGTCAGAGGCCTGGGGGAAGGAGCTGACCTTTTCAAATCACCCTCTTATCTGCACTGTTGAGACTTAGAAACTAGAGCATTCACGGTGGAGGGGGCGGGGGGGGGGGGGGAAGCATGTGAAATTCTGTGGAAAAGGAGCACAGAACAACTTTCAAACTAGAAAGTACTCGTCCTGCCAGTAAATGTTCTGTGTTGTGGTGCCCAAGAACAAACTTTGTAGTCCTTTTTTTTCTAACTGATATTTTTAATAATCCCTGTGCCCACAAGCAACTTGGAAATGATATTAGCTTTTCTGTGTTTCCAGGGGTTGCTAAGCAACATTCTAGCAGCTGGAGAAATTTCCATAGTAAGCAAGTCGTGTTCTACCACAAAGGCCATGGTTTGAAAAATACATTTTTCATCTATCATCTATAAACCCAGTGTTTTAATACTAGGGGCCTTTTATCATAGCTAAAATGAGATTCAGCATTTGCTAATAGTAACTACAGAGCGCTCTAGCAACAGGCCCTGGTATAATTCTGCTCTGGAAACACAAGGACACAAAAGCATGTGTCAGTTTTTATAGGTGCCATAACTCAAGCATGGTCAACAAAGGAATAAATCAATAAATCAAAGGAAATTCAGCTAGGCAGATTATTTTTAATAAATAAAAGGGTATTTTAAAAGATCTTTAGAGGTTGGTATTTTTGTTTTTACTTTCAAACTGAAGAGAACATATTCCTTTTCCTAATTTTCCTTGTTGTTATTTCAAAAAAAATAAAAAAAATAAAGAGTATCCTGTAACATCCTGGAGTTCACCTGGGGCAGAGGGGTCATATTTTAAAATGAACATTTAAAATATGCCATTGATCTGTATATTTTTCTTCTAAGTTCTAATTTTGATTCTCTTTAGTTGGATGTTGACGAATATCTTCAGTATAGAGGATGTTTTAAAAAATGTAAATGTTGAGTGTGCCTGGAGGTTTAAAATATATATATCTAGAAACCCTGAGCTGCTGTTGCAGAAAATCAGCTTTAACTATAAACATGTTCATCAATAATGGATGAAATTATTTCTCATTCTGGCTCATTGCCAGACCAAAACTGTTTCCTCAGAGCCAGGCAGCTACTCCTAATGCAGAGCACTCTTCCCCTCTGAAGGGCATGCGGTGCCAACCACTGATGCCCATGGGTAGAAAGAGTTTTGATTCCTGGGTTCCAAGTACTTTTGTAAAATTGGTATCTGCACAAGAACTCTCCTAGAAGTTTCTTAAGCACAAATTTACCCACTTTCTTCCACCAGTAAAAATACTAGTTACTGGCTTCTTAAGTGTTAAAAATACTATTTAAATTACCGTATGAAAACCTAACCAAATGAGTCCAAACAATTTGTACTCATTTCCCTGATGTGCCCTCTTTAATACAGTTTCAGAAGATAAGTTGATCATTTCCAAAGTAATATAGTTATATCTGATTCACTTGTGACTGGGGAAAAGAGAGAGAGATAAGAAGGAGGAAAGAGGAGTGGAGAGAAGGAAAGGGAAGGAGAAAAAGAAGGAAAGGGAGCAATAGGATTTAATAAAATGCTATTTTACAGTTATATGGTATCAATTTTGAATTTTTCTTACAACAGTGGATACTGTCACAGAACAAAGAAGTATGAGACTAAGAAATTTACCAACAGAAGTAGGCAAAGTGGCATATTTGCACTCTAAGAATAGTATCTTCTATAATGAACAATTTTCAAAATCAGATCTACAGAATTAAAGTAACTTTAATATTTGTATTCTTGCCTAATCTTATGAAGCTAACCACCAGAATTAGAAAAATGATTTTCCGTTTTGCTAAGCAATAAGCTCTCATTCACTCATTCAAAAAATCTGGAGACCCTACTATGTGCCAGGTATTCTGGCCCTCTCTGAGGATACAAGTGAAGGGAATGTTTTCCCTATCTTCACGGAGCTTATGGCCCAAGTAACCAGTGTGGTAACAGTGTGGTAAGTGCTAACTGGAAGTAAATGCAAGGGCTGAGAGAGCAGTCGGTGCTCAGGAGGAAGAAGTCTCCAAGGTGTGACCTGAAGAATCACAGAGGCAGCCAGGAGAAGGTGTGAGGAGGTATGGAAAGATGTGGGAAACCAGTGCCCAGGCTGGGAATGAGCTATTAAAAGAACACTGATACTAGTCTACAGCTTAATAAGATCAATAGTTAGAGATTTTGGCAAAATCAGATTCACTGTCTCAAGTTCACTGCATTAGTCTGCTAGAGCTGCCATGGCTAAGTATCATAGACTAGGTGGCGTAAATAACAGAAATTTATTTTCTTACAGTTATAGAAGCTAAAAGATTAAGAACAAGGTATCAAAATTTGATTTCTTGTGAAGTTCCTCTGCTTGACTTGTAGATGGCCACCTTCTCTCTGTGTCTTCATATGAACATCCCTCTCTGCTTGTCTATGTCCTTATCCCTTCTAATAAGGACACTAGTGGCCCAGTGCATGGATTTCATGCACATTGAAAGGAAATTAATTAGAAAGTGGCTGGCTGGGTGGGACTGGGCCACAGGACCTGGACACATCCTGGAGCCAACTCCCCATGTTCCTCCCCAGCTGCCCGCACCTGGGGCAGTAGTTTAAAGGGCATCTTCAGAGTGAGTGGGGTCCCTCTGGAAGGTGGGGTCCCTTGGACTCGCCTGTGGGCATCAGGCCAAAACTGGCAGTCTGACATCCCCCGACGGGTCCCAGAGTGCAAGAGAGCACTCTGCAAAGTTGTTGCTCAGCAGCTTCTGCATTGAGCATCTACTCCATGGTGGTCAGTTGTTGCTCAGCAGCTTCTGCATTAAGCATCTACTCCATGGTGGTCAGTGCATATTGGTTAGAGCATCTGCCCCCTGGTGGTCATTGAGCTTCATAGCTACCAGTCAGATGGTTGGTCGGTCGGACAGTCACTTAGCCTTTTATGTATATAAACTAGAGGCCCGGTGCATGAAATTCGTGCATGGGTAGGGTCCCTAGGCTTGGCCGGCAATCAAGGCCAATTGGGGCCTTCCTTCTGACTGCCAGCTAGGGCCTTCCATCGGATGCCAGCCAGAACCTCCCTTCCCTGGCTGCTGCCGACTTCCAGCAGGGCCTTAGTTCATTCCATGCCGCCCCCTGATGGTCAGCACATGTTATTGTGAGTGATCAAACTCCTGGTCTCCCAGTCAAACTCCCAAGGGGACAATTTAATATTAGATTTTTATTTACATAGATTAGCTAAGTTAGGTTAGAACTCATTCTAATAACCTCATTGTAACTTAATTACCTCTTTAAAGACTGTCTCCAAATAGTCATATTCTAAAGTGCTATGGGTTTGGGGGAAACATAATTCATCCCATAACAGTCAGTTTGACTATAAAAGTAGAGAAGGCCCTGGAGAAGGTAAGATTGCAGAAACAATAGGTGGCAAGAGAAACCAGAGTGTGTATTTCTAGGAGGAGGGAGAACATAACAGCACCAAGTGCCTCCAAGGTCAAAAAGAAGTAAGGACTGAAAATATCCTTCAAAATTAGGGATAAGGAAGGCATGGTGATTTTCTTAAGTGCTTTCTGGAGAAGTGGTGAGCACCAAAGATCAAGCAAGGTGCAGATAACCCTTCAAGAGATCAAACAAGGAACTTGTATGCATATATGTATAACCTGTGAATACAGACATTGTGGGGCGGGGGGTGAGGGCCTGGGAGAGGAGAGGACAGAAGTGGGCTGAAGAGGTTAATGGGGAAAAAGAAGGACCTGTGTAGTACTTTCAACAATAAAAATTTTTTAAAAAAATAAAATAAGTTGCCTCTGGGGAAAGGGAGTGAAATTTGGAGTAGAGAGAAATAGCATGCGAAGTTGCTTTCATTTTAAGGTTTTTTGGTGTTCATCATATGTATTCATTGCTAATTTTTTTTTAAAATGAAATTTTAAAACTTAATATTAGCATTTATCTCATAAGATTATTGAAAAATTAATATAATACTTGTCAAATATTTGGCCTAGGACCTGGAACATAGTCGATAACTTTTAGCTATTAACAAGATGCTATGAAGTGCATGTTTGTGTGCCTTTAACTTCATGTTATAACCCTAACCCTCAATGGGAAGGTATTAGAAGGTTGAGCATTTAGAGGCAATTAAGTCGTGAGGGTGGAGTCCTCCTGTTGGGAACTTTAAAAAGAGATACAAGGGAGCCCTGGCCAGTTTGGCTCAGTGGATAGAGCATCAGCCTGCGGACTAAAGGGTCCCAGGTTCGATTCCAGTTAAGGGCATGTACCTTGACTACAGGCACATCCCCAGTAGGAGGTGTGCAGGAGGCAGCTGATTGGTGTTTCTCTCTCATCGATGTTTCTAACTCTCTATCCTTATCCCTTCCTCTCTGTACAAAATCAATAAAATATTTTTTTTTAAAAAAGAGATACAAGGGAGCTTGCTTCCTCTCCCTCTGTTCTCTGCCATGTAAGAATACAAGAAGCAGAAGGGTCATCTGCAAACCACAAAGCAGGACCCACTAGCTACTGGATCTGATGGCACCTTGATCTTAAACTTCCCAGTCTCCAGAACTATGAGAAATAAATTTCTGTTCTTTAAGCCATCTATATTCTATAGTATCCAAAACTGACTAATACTTCAGGTTATCAGTGTTATACAAAAATGGAATCAGAGCCATTTTGGAAACAGACCCCAGGGTACTTTGAGAGAAATAGTAAAGTAGTATGTGTTTTGTGGACATACCACTAATACAACATCAAAATAATTATTTAAATAATAGAGGCTCTGTGCACAAAATCCATGCAAGAGTAGGCCTTCCTCCAGCTACTGGCACCAGCTTCCCTCTGGCACCTAGGACCTGGGCTTCCCTCCCTCTGGCCACCCACAGGCACCCAAGATCTGGGCTTCCTTGCAGCCATTAGCAGGCACCCAGGACCTGGGCTATCCTCTAGCCCCGGCTTCCTCCAGAATGATATCTGGAATGATATGTGGTCTAATTAGAATATTATCCTTTTATTATTATAGATAACTCTTCAATTTTATCCATTCTCATACAAGATTAGAAAAATTTTGATTGAAAAGAAATAAAGCCTTTCAAATAAAACTAAAAGCTATTTAAGTATTATATCTATTGACTCAATTGTTAGAAAAAGTAGAGGGGAAGGTACTTTGGGAAGCCAACAAAACATGGTAGGAGTATGACCCTGTACTACTGTCCAAGATCATCAGCAGTGGTGTGTCTATTTCATGTGACAAAGAACCATGGACCTTCTACAGGTAAAGCACTTGATTTTTCAACATGCTCTGTCAATGCTACATATTAACTACTGAACATCAAAGTGACAGGTCAGGAGTCATCACACTGAGATGAGGCCAAGGCTAGTACTAAAGTACTAACCACAACCCAAATGAGTTGCAAGTGAGCTGAAGACACTCAGAACTAGAATGGACCTTGGCAGCCAACCGCTCAATTCTTAAATCCCTTCTACAGCAAAACTGCCAAGTATCCTGTGTAGAAGTTTAAGAAGCTACTGAGGCATATGCTGCAGGCAACAAGAGGAGTCACAAGTAGGGAAGACAAAGCAAACTTCTAGGATTTTCTGAAACTTTAAGGTCTTTCCTAGGAGACAAAGAGCTTTAAGTATTGCTGAACAAAGACTTCAAGCCTTCTGTAACTTTTGACACAGCCTCAGAAACCTCACTGAGCACTGTTAAGAGCAAGCCCTAGGTTTCAATTTTAGCTCCACCCCTTAACTTAGTTGGGTGGCCTAAACTCTTTAAGGCTCTAGTTTCTTCATCTATCAGATAAAGCTATTAACAGTCCAGTGTCATTGTGTTTTTGTGAACATTAACATCTATATAATAAAAGCCTAAGTGACCATTATAGCGGAATGACCACAAAAACCAGTCACTATGATGTGCACTGACCACCAGGGGGCAGACATTCAATGCAGGAGTTGCCCCCTGGTGGTCATTGCACTCCCACAGAGGGAGCACTGCTCAGCCAGAGCCAGGCTCACAGCTGGAAGTGCAGTGGCTGTGGCAGGAGCCTCTCCTGCCTCTGTGGCAGTGCTAAGGAGCTAATACACCTTCTTACTAGCCTAGTTGTTTTCAGTAAGAATTATCTATACTGAGCCGATGTCAGGTAATTTTTCCAAATGATTCGCACCTAGGAAATCATACTCAGGTTGCTTGCTGGTTAACATTCTTTGGTTTTGGTAGTTAGCATTTCTCATTCCAGCAGTTACTCTAGTGGGTTCAGCTGGAGGATTCAGGTCATGGAAAACCAAGCCTATTCAATGGCCAGTGACTGACTATCTTACAAAAATATAATTATGACATATGGATATGAAAACTTGATTCATTTGACAAAAGATTATATACAAATTTGTTTAAGCTCAAAAAGACATTTTGAGGACAATGGCATAAATTTGAATATAAATATATATTTAAATTATATTATTTAATTACTATGGATCCTCTGATTATGGTATATTATGATATATATTAAATGGATGCTGAAGTATTTAAGGGGTAAGGTGTCATAATGTCTGAAAGTTATATCCAAGTGGTTCAGCAACAAATTATAAACAGAAAAGTTGATAGATGATAGGTAATAGATAAATGATAGATAGATAATAGATGATAGATAGATAGATAGATAGATAGATAGATAGATAGGTGATAGATGATAGGTAGATATAGTAATTTTGGAAAAATGTTTAAAAATATTTTTTATTCAAATAAATCTATAACTTTACCATGCTGAGGAAAGATTCATACCACAATGTTGACTTCCAAAAAACTACTTAAAATACCATGTTAATATTCAGTATTTGAATTATGTCACTCCTTCCATTTATCAATATTTTCTCTCTCCATAAATTAAAAATTGGTATTTAAATGAAAACATTAAAAATTCTAAGCATATTTTATGACTTATATCTTTTGGACTACATATATTTAAAAGAAAATTTCTGAAAAATAGGCCACATGTTAGGACACAAAAGAAGTTTCAATAAGTTTAAAAAGATTAAACATCATATCAAGCATCTTCTCTAACCACAATGGCATGAAACTAGAACAAACTACAATTTAAAAAAAGGTAAAAAATCCTCAACAGTTGGAGGCTAAATAGTATGTCATTAAAAAACAAATGAGGACAGAACCAAGACAGTGACATAGGCAAATGCCTGTACTCGCTGACTCCCAAAACCACATCAAAATTACAACTAAAATACAGAACAAATATCATCCAGAACTGCTGAAAAGCCAGCTGAGTGGAAGTCCTATAACTAGAGAGGCAAATAAGAAAGCACACTGAGACTGGTAAGAGGTGTAGGGGTGCGGAATGGGCTGGTCCGACACCCATTTGTGCTGCTTTTTTAATTGGGAGGAAAATCACCTCTGCAGAGGCCACTGGAGGAGCAAGGGATCCCAGCACCACATCAGTCACCCAGCCCAGGGTCCCAGAGCTGGGAAAAGAAGTCCCTACGGGCAATAAGAACTATGAGCTGTAAAAACCAGAAACAGGCTGCTGGAGACTCAGCAGCTCCTCTTAAAAGGCCAACACCACTAAAAAAAAAAAAAAAAGAGACATCTAGAACTTACAAGTTCCTGCTTCCTCTGAGCTCCAGTGATGGGCAAGACTCCAGGAGAAGCCAGACACATAGTAGGAAAATTGGATTGTCTGACATCAGGCAGGAACTCAGGGGTGGCTTTGATCCAGATGGAGGTGCTCACAGTAGTCATTGCTTCTGTGCTGAGACCTCCCCAGTTGCAGAGCTGACTGACAGCCATTTCTGTTTGCTCAGCCCCAATGATTCTCTGAGACCCCGTCCCACTCAATTTACAACCCTACCCAAGCTGCAGGAAGTGGCTTTTGCACATGAATGTCCTGTCCTTTCTCAAGCTGAAACTTGTCAAACAAGTTGCAGCTGGGTCAGGGAACCCTAAACCTACCAATAAAAGGCTCAAGATCCATCACCAGCACCAACCAGCCTTGCTTTACAGCTGGGCACTTCCAAACCCAATATAAAGAGGAGGAAACTACAGATCTCTCTGTATTTCCTGCTGGGTGGCCCCAGGCAGTGGCTGACTTTGCACCTCAAGAGACAGTGTACCCAGTGGTCAGTGTGAGACCATACCAGATTACAACTCTTCACATACATAAGCTACACACTCAAGGGGCACCAAAGTCTCACTGAAGCAAGTACTGTTCCATAAGGATGTTTCTTGCACAGCAGCTCTCCCACTGTAGTCACAGCAGGTCCCCACAGACAATTGGCCTAGAGGTCAATTCCTCCCAGTAACACCAATAGCAATCAAGGCTCAACTACAACAAGACTGTACACACAGCTCACAAAGGGGTGCACCAGGAGTGTCCGCCTCAGGTGATTGGGGAAGCTGAGCCACTGAGCCCTATAGGACACCTACTACACAAGGCCACTCTATCAACTAAAGGAGACTTAGCAGCTCTACCTAATACATAGAAACAAACACAAGGAAGCAGCCAAAATGCAGAGATAAAGAAACATGTCACAAATGAAATAAATGGAATAAAGCAAAATACTGGATATAGAATTCAAAACCATAGATATAAGATTACTCAAGAATCTTCTAGAAACCTCTGAGGAACTTAGTGAGATATTCAAAGATCTTAGTGAGAATGCCAAAAAGAAAAAAAAGAAAAAGAAAAGGACTAGTCAGGAATTAAGCATACACTGACTAAAATAAATAATAATATAGAGGGATTCAACAGTAGACTAGAGGATCCTGAGAATCAAATCAACAATTTGAAATATGAGGAAGCAAAAAACACCAACAAGAACAAAAAGGAAAAATCCAAAAATATGAAGATAGTGTAAGGAGCCTCTGGGACAACTTCAAGCACATCAATATTTGAATTATGGAGGTACCAGAAAAAGAGAGAGAGAGCAAGATATTGAAAACCTATTTGAAGAAATAATGATAGAAAACTTCCCCTACCTGGTGAAAGAAATAGACTTACCAGTCCAGGAAGTGCAGAAGACCCCAAACAAGAGGAATCCAAAGAGCACCACACCAATACACATCATACTTAAAATGCCAAGGGCAAAAGACAAAGAGAGAATCTTAAAAGTAGCAAGAAAAAAATATTTAGTTACCTACAAGGTAGTACCCATATGACTTTCAGCTGATTTCTCAACAGAAACTTTGCAGGCCAGAAGGAAATGGCAAGGAATATTCAGAGTGATGAATAGCAATAACCTACAACCAAGATTGTTCTACCCAGCAAACCTATCATTCAGAATTGAAGGTCAGACAAAGAGCTTAACAGACAAGAAAAAGCCAAAGTAGTTCATCACTACCAAACCAGTATTATATGAAATGCTGAAGGGTATTTTTTAAGAAGAGGATGAAGAAGAAAAAGATAAAAAATATGAACAATAAAGTGACAACAAATACATATCTATCAACAATTGAATCTAAAAATCAAATGAATAAAAAAATCTGATGAACAGAATAAACCAGTGAATGGAATAGAATTATGTGCATGGAAATGGAAAAGACTGGTGATTATCAGAGGGAGAGGGTGTGGAGAGGGTGGAAAAAGATTAGACAGAGATCTTATATGCATGTATGCATTACCTATGGACACAGACACTCCATAAGGGTGTCTCTTGCACAGCAGCTCTCCCCTGTAGTCGCAGCTGGTCCCTACAGCCAATTGGCTTGGAGGTCAATTACTACCAATGACACCAATAGCAATCAAGATTAAACTACAAGACTATGCACACAGCCCACAAAGGGGTGCACCTAGAGTGTGAGTGGTGAGTGTCTGGGGCAGGGTGGGAACCAATAGAGAGGGGAGCTATGGGGGGGGCGGGTAAGTGTGTCCCTCTTACCTGTAGTAATCTCAATAAGAAAGAGTTAAAAAAAGAATGGATTACCAATGAGATCAAGGAAAAAATCAAAAATTACTTGAATACAAATGAAAATGAACAGTCATGCAAAATATATAGGACATAGTGAAAGCAATCTCAGAGGGAAGTTCATAGCATTATAGGCCTACCTAAAGAAGCAAGAAAAATTTCTAATAAACTGATACTACACCTAACAGAATTATAAAGAGAATAGCAAGAAAAGCCCAGAGTAGATAGAAGGAAGGAAATAATAAAGATCAGAGCAGAAGTGTATTACATAAAAACTAATAATCCTAATATATAAAAATCCAGGGGCCATCACAACCAAAACAACTAGACAGATGACCAAACAGCAGGTTGCATGGGGTAACAAGGTCAGCAGAGGAGTTAGTGAGGATGACCAAATGACAGAACAGCAGGCTGCATGGGGCAACTGGAAGGCGGTCCATTGGGGCAACCAGGTTGGCAGAGGTGGGTATTTAGGGGCAACCTGGCTGGCAGGCAGTGGTGGTTGGGGTGATCAGACTGGAGGGGGGGAAGTTAGGGGCGATCAGGCAGGCAGGCAGTTGAGCAGTTAGGAGCCAGTGCTTCCAGATTGTGAGAGGGATGTCCCAGAATGGAGAGGGTGCAGGCTGGGATGAGGGGAACCCCCCACCATGCACAAATTTTGTGCACCAGGCCTCTAGTAATAATAATAATAACAATAACAACACAAAACATCAATGAAACAAAAAGTTGATTCTTTGAAAGGATAAACAAAATTGATGAAACTTTAATCAGACTCATCAAGAGACAAAGAGAGTGGACCCAAATAAATATATTCAGAAATGAAAGAGAAAACAGCTGACATCATAAAAATACAATGGATTTTAAGACTATATTATGAAAAACTATATGCCAACAAAATAGACAACTTGGACAAAATGGATAAAGTTGTAGAAATATGCAATCTTACAAAACATAATCAGGAAGAAGCAGAACACCTGGATAGGCCAGTAACAACTGATTAAATTGAAGCAGTAATATAAAAACTATTCCAGCAAAAATAAAAAATTCTGAGCTGGCTGGCTTCATGGGGGAATTTTACCAAATATTAAAAGAACTAACATATTCCAAAAAATTAAGGAAGAGGGAAGACTTCCAAGCCTTTATTACCAACATTACCCTAACACCAACACTGAATAAAGACACAACAAAAAAGGAAATGATAGGCCAATATCCCTGATGAATAAAGATGCTGAAATCCTCAACAAAATATTAGCAAGTTGGATCCAGCAATATATTTTTTAAAAATCATACACCAAGATCAAGAGGGATTTATTCCAGAGATGCAAGGTTGGTATGATATACGAAAATCAATAAGTATGATACATCATATAAACAAAATGAAAGATAAAAATCACATGAACATATCAATAGATGCAGAAAAAGCATTCAACAAAATCTAGCACCCATTTATAATAAAAAATCTGTACAAGTTGAAATAGAAGGACCAGACCTCAACATAATAAAGGCATTGAGCATCTGCCCCTTGGTGGTCAGTGTGTGTCATAGAGACCAGTCATTCCCAGTCGTTCTGTTGTTAGGGTCAATTTGCATATTACCATTTTATTATACGATTGGGTTAATTTGCATATAGTCACTCGGATTCATTGGTGGGCGTGGCTTGGAATGTAATACCACCCCATGTACTATTGCAGTAAGGCAGAATAGAGGCCTGGTGCATGGGTGGGGGCCGGCTGGTTTGCCCTGAAGGGTGTCCCAGATCAGGGTTGGGGTTTCACTGAGGTGCCTGGCAAGCCTGGGTGAGAGGCTAATGGCCATTTTCAGGCTGGCCACACCCCCCAGCAACCCAAGCTCCCAGCCTCTCCTTTTTTTCTTTCTTTCTGGGATTTATTTATCTTCTATAATTGAAATTTTGTAGCCTTGAGCAGAGCCCAGGGCCACCATGGCAAGCGGGAAGCTTGGCTTCCTCCATCACCGGGGGCAACCCAAGCCTCCTGCTCACTCCAGCTCCATGACTGCCACCATCTTAGTTGAGATAATTTCCATAATTGCTCCTGATTGGCTGGTGGGTGTGGCTTGTAGGTGTAACAGAGGGATGGTCAAATTGCATGTTTCTCTTTTATTATATAGGATAATTGCAACTTTATTGCCTTGAGCGGAGGCCACAGCCTGCCAGGGCAAGTGGGAAGCTTGGTTTCCTCCATCACTGGGGCAACAAAGCCTCCTGCTTGCTCCAACTCTGTGGCTGCCAGCTGCCATCTTGGTTGGATTAATTGGCATATAGTCACTCTGATTGGCTGGTGGGCATGGCTTAGGGTGTAGTGGAGTGACACCAATTTGCATGTTTCTCTTTTATTAGTGTAGATAGTACTGGAAGTTCTAGTCATAGCAATCAGACAAGAAGAAGAAGAAATAAAGGGCATCCAAATTAGAAGGAAGAAATAAAACTGTCATGATTTGCACATGACATGATATGGTATATAGAAACCCTAAAGACTCCACCAAAAACTACTAGATTTAATAAAAGAATTTGACAAAGTTTCAAAATGCAAAATTAACACTCAGAAATGAATGGCATTTTTATATAATTACTAGTGGCCCCATGCACAAAATTTGTGCACTCAGGGTAGTGGGGAGTCCCCCAGCGTGGCCTGTGCCCTGTCACAGTGTAGGAGCCCTGTAATCCATTGCCCCAAAGAAGTAAGCCTCTGTGAGCCTCACATCTCTGGGCCCAGCACTGGGGACAGGGATGTGAGCCTCACATCCCCAGGGCTGGCACCATAAGCCTCAAGTCCCCAGGCTCAACGCCAGGAGTAGTAAGGCAAGCTTCACATCCCTGGGGCCAGGGCCAGTGCCGGGGGCAAGGACACGAGCCTGTGTCTGGCGCCAAGGCCAGAGATGCAATCTTCATGCAAGTCCCCGATGCTGCAAGTCCCTGCCCACCCATTCCTGCTGTGCATGAAGCCTCCTGCTGATTGGTCATTACGTGTGAGGGCATCACAACCATTTGCCTATTAGTGTTTTATTATTAAAACAAGAGGCCTGGTGCACAAAAATTTGTGCACTTGGGGGGATCTCTGAGCCCGGACTGTGCCCTCCCTCAGTCTGGGAACCCTTGGGGGATGTCCACCTGCTGGCTAAGGCCCGCTCCCCAGGCAATCAGGCCTAAGCTGGCAGTCAGACATCCCTCTGGCAGTCCAGGAGCCCTTGGGGGATGTCAACTGGCCAGCAGGGAGCAGGCCTAAGCTGCAGTCGGACATTCTTAGCACTGCTGAGGAGGCAGAAGAGGCTCTTGCCACCACCACTGTACTGGCAGCCATCAGCCTGGCTTGTGGCTAAGCAGAACTCCCCCTGTGGGAGCACACTGACCACCAGGGGCAGCTCCTGCATTGAGCTGCATCTGCTCCCTGGTGGTCAGTGTGTGTCATAGAGACCAGTCATTCCCAGTCATTCTGCTATTAGGGTCAATTTGCATATTACCCTTTTA
The DNA here is from genome assembly GCA_004026665.1 of Murina feae. Taxonomy (NCBI): domain Eukaryota; kingdom Metazoa; phylum Chordata; class Mammalia; order Chiroptera; family Vespertilionidae; genus Murina; species Murina feae. Next base: position 2,635 of record PVJC01036061.1, on the reverse strand, counting down.
TTATATAGGATAGAGGCCTGGTGCATGGGTGGAGGCCAGGTGGTTTGCCCTGAAGAATGTCCTGAATTAGGATGGGGTCCTACTGGGGTTCCTGGCCATCCAGATGAGGGCATGATGGCTGTTAGCAGGCTTGCCACATTGCCTTCAGGGAGGGGGTTCCTGCTGGGGTGCCTGGCCAGCCTGGGTGAGTGGCTGATGGCTGTTTTCAGGCTGGCCACAGCCCCTTCAGGGTGGGGGTCTCTGCTGGGGTGCCTGGCCAGCCTGGGTAAGGGGCTAATGGCTGTTTTTAGGCTGGCCAAGCCCCCCACAGGGACCCTCACTCCATGAGAGTGGGGCCATCCTGGGTGAGGGGCTGATGGCTGTTTGCAGGCTAGCCACAGCCCCCAGCGACCCAAGCTTCCAGCGAGGCTGGCTGGAAGCAGGTTTCTGGGGTTTATCTATCTTCTATAATTGAAACTTTGTTGCCTTGAACAGAGGCCACAGCAGCCTAGGCAGGCAGCTTCCTCCTTTGTTGCCAGGGCAACAAAGCCTCCTGTTTGCTCTATCTCTGTGGCTGCTGGTTGCTATCGTGTTTGGGTTAATTTGCATAAAGTCGCTCTGATTGGTTGGTGGATGTGGCTTGTGATGTAGCAGAGTGATGTAATTAGCATATTACTCTTTTATTAGATTAGTTAATGAAAATTCAGAGAAACTAGGAAAACCACCCCACGTACTATTGAAGTAACAACAAAAATAAGACACTTAGGGATACATTTTACCAAAGAGTTAAAAGACTTGTTACTCTGAGAACTATTGACAAAAGAAATCAAGAAAGATACAAACAAGTGGAAGCATCATTAAAATGTCCATATACCCAAAGGAACCTATAGATTCAATGCAATTCCTATTAAAATATCATCAGCATACTTCACAGATTTAGAAAAAATATTTCAAAAACTTATATGAAGCCAAAAATGATTCCCAATAGCCTCATCAATCTTGAGGAAGAATAATAAAGTTGGAGGTACCACAATAGCCAAAATCAAACTACACTACAATGCCATTATGATAAAGAAACAACAACAACAACAAGCCTTGTAGTAGCATAAGAACAGGCATATAGACCAATGAAACACAACAGAGAGCCCAGGAATCAAACCATATCTTTATAGTCAATGAATATTTGACAAAGGAAGCAAGAGCATACACTGGAGTAAAATAAGTCTCTGCAATAAATGGTGTTGGGAAAATTAGAGAGATACATGCAAAAAGATGAAACTAGACTACCAACTTACACCATACACAAGAATAAACTCAAAATGGGTAAAAGACTTAAATGTAAGTCATAAAACTATAAAAATCCTAGATAGAAACATAGGCAGTAAAATCTCAGACATCTCTTGCAGCAATATTTTTGCCAATATGTCTCTGAGGGCAAGGGAAACTCATGAAAAGATAAATGAGACTACATCAAGCTAAAAAGATTATGCACAGCAAAAGAAACCATCAACAAAATGAAAATAAAACACACTCTATGGGAGAATACATTTGCCAATGATACACCAGATAAGGGGTAATATCCAAAATATATAAAGAGCTCATACAACTCAACACTAGGAAGACAAATAATCCCATTTAAAAAAGGGCGAGAGACCTGAATAAACACTTCTCCAAAGAGGACCTACAAAGGTCCAAGAGACATATGAAAAATGCTCAAAGTCACTAACTACCAGAGAGGTGCAAATGAAAAACAACTCACACCTTCCAGAATGGCTACTATCAATAAATAAACAAGCAACAAGTGCTGGTGAGGATAGGGAGAAAAGGGGACCCTAGTATACTATTGGTGGGAATGCAGACTGGTGCAGCCACTATAGAAAACAGTAGGGAGTTTCCTCAAAAAATTAAAAATGGAACTGCCTTTTGACGCAGAGATCTCACTTCTGGGAATATGTCCTGAGAATCCTTAAACACCAATCAGAAAGAATGTATGCACCTCTATGTTGATAGCAGTGTTATTTATAACTAAAGGACTTATGCATGAAATTTGTGCATGGGTAGAGTCCCTAGGCCTGGCCAGTGATCAGGATTGATCTGTGGGTGACTAGTAGGGTGATTAGGGGCCCCCCACTGGCACTCGCCTTGGCTGGCCTAGGGTCTGCAGACTGGGGCCAGCTCCTGCATTATCTGCCCCCTGGTGATCAGTGTGCATTACAGCAACTGGTGGTTCCACCGGTCATTCTGCCATTTGGTCTATTTACATATTAGGCTTTTATTATATAGGATAGCTAAGATCTAGAAACAGCCCAAGTGCCCATCAGCAGGAGTGATAAAATGTGGTAGCCTGGCTGGTGTGTCTCAGTGGTTGAGCATTGACCCATGCACCAAGAGTTCACAGGTTCAATTTCAGGTCTGGGCACATGCCCAGATTGTGGGCTCCATGCCCTGTGGGGGGAGTTCAGAAGGCAACTGATCATTCTTTCTCTCTTATCAATGTTTATATCTCTCTCCTGCTCCCTTCCTCTATGAACATTTCTTTAAAATACATTTTTATTGATTTCAGAGAGGAAGGGAGAGGGAGAGAGATAGAAATATCAATGATAAGAGAGAATCACTGATAGGCTGCGAGCCTACAGTCATAGCATGTGCCCTTATA
>PVJC01036060.1:0-17921 GCA_004026665.1 Murina feae | reverse complement strand
GATGTATCCACAGAGCACCTATGGCAGTGGAAGCAAAGGGAAAGGAATGGTATTTCCCTGAGCAGAATCAACTATGTCTTATTTTTTGTTTATTCCCCATAGTGCTGATCATTCAGCAATTACTTGATACTTTCTCATTTTCTCATGAAATTATTAGCATACAGGGAAATTAGATGCCACTTAAGACTAAGATTTTTTTTTTTCTTAGTGTCCAGGCACACCAACTACCCCAGTTGCCCATTTTGCCAGGAGGCAGTGAACAAAAATAAATGCATTTGGGGATTTTTTTGGACTCCTTTTATTGTAAACCATAATAAGCACCACTCATCTTATAGCATGTGGCTGGGTGCTAGGATGATGTTGAAGAGATCACAGTCTAGTGTAGACAAGCAAGGAGGTGATTATAACACCGTGTAATAAGAGCAGTGATTGAGGTCTACACCTGGGGTGCTGTGAGAGCAAAGAGGAGGGCACTTGACCTGGACCAGGGGCTTCAAAGAAGCTTCTTAAAAACCAGTGGGATTTAGCCAAGAGAAGAAGGAGGTGAAGAGAATATTCCAGAAAGACAGAACCCTCTGAACAGCGACCCCAGGGCATGAAAGGAACAGCAAGCTTAGGAAACTATGAGTAATTCTGGTTGGCTGTGCCCTGGGGTACATGGAGGGTGGAGAATGATGGAGAAATTGCAAAGTGAAGCTATAGAGGTCGACATAAACTAGATCACGAATGACTTTGAGTTATTCTGAGAATTTTAGTTCAGATGCAACAGGGAGGCAGACACTGTAGGATTTTTAAGCAGGAGAGTGACATGATCTCAAGTGTTTGGAGATGGGAAAGGCTGGTGGCAGGATGATCAGTTAAGAGACTGCTATATTGCAGCAGGAAGATATGAGGCCTGGATGAAGGCAGTGACAGTGAGAATTGTGAGCATGGATGGATTCAAGACTATTGCAGAAATCTATACTAATAAAAAGGTAATATGTTAATTAGACCAGACATCTTCCAGACATCCTTATGAACAAAGCCATGGTGGTGGGGGCCAAGGCAGAGGCAGTTAGGGGCAATCAGGCCAGCAGGGGAGGGCAGTTAGGGGTGATCAGGATGGCAGGGGAGCAGTTAGGTGGCAATCAGGCCAGCAGGAGAGTGATTGGGGCGACCAGGCTGGTAGGCAGAGGCAGTTAGGGGCAATCAGGCAGGCAGGCAGAGGTGGTTAGGGGTGATCAGGCAAGCAGGCAGGCAGGTAGACAAGCGGTTAGGAGCCAGTGGTTCCAGATTGTGAGAGGGCAGTCAGACATTCCCTGAGGGGTCCCAGATTGGAGACAGTGCAGGCCAGGCTGAGGGACCAAACCCCTTCTTCCCCTTGCGCGAATTTTGGGCACCAGGCCTCTAGTATCTATATAAAAGAGAAACTGCTTAAGAGGGGAGCCAGCAGTGGACCTCTGGTTTTCCCTTTATACTGCTTTACCCTAGTACCTGCATTTCATCAACCTCTACTGCTGAGCCCAATTCATCTCAGATGGTTTTAGAACTCTCTCAAGGGACAAGAAAAAACCCCATCCACTCCTAAGTATGACTTTATAAGCAAATCAAACGCTTCTCCCCTTAAATTCATCCATCAAAACAGAACACTTTCACTTTGGGGTTTTCAGCAGGGAGATTTTTCTCTGAGTTTCTTAATAAGCAGTGGTAAGGGGATGGCAAATCTGCAGCTCAAGTCTATTCAAAATTGTTCTCGCACAATGCCAGGAATCCTGGGTGCTGGCCTGAATCTTGGTCACTGGCCTGAAACAGTGGTTTTCACCTTTCGCCATAAAAACATCCAGACCTGTAGAGAATTTTAATCAAAGTTTATTAGAGCTGAATTAATGATAATTGTCAGGAAGCAAGATTTGAAATGCTTCAGAAAATGACAGTTTTGCAGTTTCTTTTGTGCAGGTGGAAATCAAATGGAACCTACGTGAAAGTGGGAGAAAACAAGGTGGGGATTGGATTACAGGATGGTTAATAAGATTATGTGCTCTCTTGAGGGTGATTAACCTCTGAAGGTTCTGAAAAAGAGGCATTTCAAAGGTGTGTTAACCTAGATGCACAAAATACTTAAAGGAAAGATAAACCTTTTACTAAAGAAGTAATATGCACCATGGCTTGCCCAGTTAGGAATTTATGATCGTGTTTACTTTTGGTTAGATTTAGTACAGCACCCCTTTTTCGTCCACACACTCCTGCTGCATACTGGATCACTTGGTGGGGGGGACTTTTAACACTCTCACAAGTCTATACCCCTGACCAAGCACATTAGAGCCTCTGGGAAATGAAGCCCAGGAATCAGCATTTGTTAAAACTTTCCAGGTGATTCCAGGGTGCAGCTGGTTGAGAGCCACTCAAGGAAAGGAAATGTGCTAACTGACCCACTATCATATTCTACCTCTTGGGCGAGATGCACTGAGGCCAGGAAAGGTGCAGCTTAGGACCCTGGCTACTTTATAAAAACTTTCCTAAGGGACATGAGGATAGAAGCTTTAACAGAGTTACCCAAAGGCAGGGTTAGAGGAGATATGAAGGGTTGCTGTCCCTAACTTATCTATATGCATTGAAACAGTCTATCTCAGTTTCCAGTCTATCCTAATCTGGAAGAAGGACACCTAGCAGCACTCACCACCTTCTCCTGTGTTCACCCCTTCTCCTGTGAGCCTCACTTCTTGTTTTCCACCAACTGTCTCTAACAGAAAAAGGAAAGGAAGATCCTATGAGGGAGGAAAAAAAATCTCCTCCTCTACTCACTGAGTGGGAAAAATGATTTCCCCTTGAAGGGAATGAGAAATATTTTATTAATATCTTTACAGGTTCTTGACTGAAACCCTTTGTAATAAAAGACAAATTGCCTGGCCATGGTGGCTCAGTTGTTGAGCCTCAACCTATGAACCAGGAGATCACAGTTCAATTCCCAGTCAGGGCACATGCCTTGGTTGCATGCCCGGGTTGCATGCCCATAGGGGAGCATGCAGGAGGCAGCTGATCAATGATTCTCTCTCATCATTGACTTTTCTATCTCTCTCTCCCTCTCCCTTTCTCTGTGAAATCAATAAAAAATATACAGATAAAAAAGACAAATTAACAGGAGAAAAAACCAGTTTATTAGCATGGATACCTCATGTATTCATGGGAGATACCAGGTAAACTGAGTAACTCACAGAGCTGGCCTGAGCTAGAGTGAGTCAACCCAAGATGTGCCTCCATGGTATGCAGATTGTTTTGAGGTAAAGGCAAGTTTAGCTTCAGGCTCAAGAGAAACTTCTGCCCTCAACCTTAATTACCTGGAAGCATTTGAGTTGGAGGCCTTGTCCATAAGAGAGTATCAGAGATAACTTCTTTTGACTTATCTATAGGGCTGGGAGAATGTTTATTTACTAAATGTCTGTTCTTCATATCTGCAATAACCTTTTGAAACCCCCAATGCACATTAACTCATCCCTAGCTCTGGATGTCTTATCCCTATGTTTCCTTTCTATCTCTGAACCTCTCCTACATTGGGGTCTCTGACTCTCTCGTGCACGTGGGTTTCCATACTAATTCATGTATTAAATTTGGTTATGTTCTCTCGCTAATCTGTTTCATGTCTATTTCATTACTAGGGTCCCGGTGCACAAACATTGTGCACTCAGGTGTGTGTGTGTGTGGGGGGGGTCCTTCAGCCCAGCCTGTGCCCTCTTGCAGTCTGGGCCCCCCTCAGGGGATGTCTACCTGCTGGCGTGCCTGGCCAGCCTGGGTGAGGGGCCTAGGGCTGTTTTCAGTCTGCTCACAGTCCCTTCAGGGTTCAGGTCCCTACTGGGGTGCCTGGCCAGCCTGGGTGAGGGGCTGAGGGCCATTTTCAGGCTTCCCACAGCTCCCATTGACCCAACGTCCCAGCGAGGCTGGCTGGAATCAGGTTTCTGGGGTTTATTTATCTTCTATAATGAAACTTTGTTGCTTTGAGCAGAAGCCTAGTCAGCCAATGAAGCCTCCTGTTTGCTCTAGCTCCATGGCTACTGACCGCCATCTTGGCTGGGTTAATTTGGATCCAACCACTCTGATTGGCTGGTGAGCATGGCTTGGCTGGTGGGAGTGGCTTAGGTCTTTTGGAGTGATGGTTAACTTGCATATTACTCTTTTATTAGATTAGACTAGAGACCTGGTGCACAAAAATCTGTGCACTCAGGGGGCTCCCTCAGCCTGGCCTGTGCCCTCTTGCAATCTGGGGATGTCCACCTGCTGGCATACCTGGCCAGCCTGGGTGATGGGCTGATGGCTGTTTGCAGGCTTGCCAAGCCCCCCAGTGAGGACCCTCACCCCATGGGTGTGTGGCCAACCTGGTTGAGGGGCTGAGGGCTGTTTTCAGGCTGCCCACAGCCCCTTTAGGGTTCGAGTCTCTATTGGGGTGCCTGGCTGGAAGCAGGTATCTGGGATTTATGTAACTTCTATAATTGAAACTTTGTTGCCTTGGTCCCTGGCTCAAAGCCTGGGTTGCCCCTGGCAACCCAAGGTCCTAGCCCAGCAGGTATTTGGGGTTTGTTTATCTTCTATAATTGAAACTTTGTAGCCTTGAGTAGAGCTCAGGGCCCTGGCTTCCTTCATTGCCCCAGGCAACTCCAGCTCTGTGGCTGACACCATCTTACTTGAGTTAATTTGCACACTTGCTCCTGAATGGTTGGTGGGTGTGGCTTGTGGGTGTAACAGAATGAGGGTTAATTTGCATATTACTCTTTTATTAGATTAGATTAGACCAGCCAGAAGAACCTTGAGGGTACAGGAAAGTTTGTTCCTCCTTTACAGCCACAGGCTTAAATACCGTCAATTAAAGAACAAAACAAAACAAAACAAAAAGATGTTGATGGGGAGGAGGCCAGTTATGAGGGGTTACCAGAAAAAGCAGAGGAAACAAAGGTAAGGTGTAATTTGCCGATTTAAGTCAGTGCTTTCTCGATTGATTGGTTTCTTGTGATATAGTTCCTTCTCCTCCAGATACAGAGTACGGCAGGCTTCAGATGGAGATTTCCTTTATAAATATAAATGTGTCTGACAAAAGAGTAAAGTTTACCTTTTTTCACTTCTGTCTTCAGAACTTCTCCTATGTCTGCTGTTTTTCAAAATAATCTCCTCAAAATAACTCTTATGTCAAAGAGGCATATATTGGGGTGACATATTCTGCTACCCTTCATACACATCTTAGGTTCTTCAACTGGGGCCCTGTGAATAAGACAGACTAGTGTGAAAGCAAACAGAAGTTTATTAACATTATATATGTACACATGGGAACATACAGCAATGAGTAACCCAAAGGGGAGTTTAGAATTTGGGTTTAAGTTCAACAAAGGAAACGGGATCTGGGTCTTCTGGGTGAGAGAGGTAAGTTTTGGGAAGGTAACCAGGAAAAGTATGGCAGACGTGGGTTGTTTAAGAAAGATCTGTTATGCAGATTTCAGTTGGTGCTTTCTCCATGAATAGGAATTGTAAGAGTCCTCCTTTTCCTGGCAGATAGAGAGGGAGCAATCTTTACTGATGGAAATTTCTATTATCAGTACAAAAGGAAAACTTGTACAATATTTCTAGAGATTTTTATGCATCTGCTGGTTCTCAATGGTTTTCAAAATAACTCATATACTAACATTAAAAAACAAAATTCTACTGGCAAATCTGAAGATCTAAGTGGCTTTATTAAGTGATTCCCAAAGCAAGCAGCATCCCATTTAGCAACTAGACGGGTGCTCTGAGGGGTTCTACAAAATGGAAGGTTTTTATAGGAAAAAAGGAGGGCAAGGGAGATCTTAATGAAAGAAAAGAATTATTTTGGGGCTTTTCTTTGAGGGAGGAGAAGGGGAAGAGTTTTTTATCATTCAGATCGCCTGTTCTTTCTAAGAGAGATGGAGAGGGCCCATGTGACAAATTACCTTATTAGTGCTTAACCAGAAAATTCCGACTGGTTAATTAAGATTATTTTTCCAAGGGATTAAACTTAGAATTAGATCAGTTATTAAATCTAAGTTGGTATTAGAGCTTTTAGCACAAGTGATACCATTTTGGGCCTATGGTTTTTTCTTTAATTCAAAAAGGTATATTTTGAGGTGGATATTCTGGTATGCCTAAATCCCACAAGCCTGGGGCAGAGCCTGAAAGAGCCTGGAGACCTGTGGGAATTCTGATTTTTCACTTTAAACAATTATGTTAATCTTGCCCCCTCTTCCCTAATATGTTAATGTTGATCTCAATATAAAATGAATGGTTATGAATCGCCAAACACATTTTACCCCAAGAAGATGGTCCATATTTATTTTTGTGGCTTCTAGCATCCCCTGACGCCCTGGGGTAGACACCGGAGATGATGATGATATTGATGATGACAATGATGGTGATGGTGAGTACTTTGTACATAGTTCAGATTGAGATACACACTTGCATGAATTTGGAGGCAGAAAGTCCTGGTTTTGAGCACTAGCTGTAGGGTAGCTGTGTGGCATTGAGAAAAGAACTCAATCTCTCTGTGTCTTCATTCCCTCAACTATAAGACTCGATTAATTATACTGGAAACCTCTAGAAACACAAGTTAAAGAAGGAACAAAAGAAACAGAACAGGGTAAGGGCATAAAATGGAGCCAGCAATGAGACTAAATTAGGAGAACGATATGCTATGGGTGACCTAAAGGCCATTGTGGACCACAAATTTGGCTGTGAGCTTTTAAACAGCTAATGGGAAGGGCAAACATGGCCAGTGACTCTGTTCATAGTGTTCATAAAATGAAAACCAACCAGTTGCTCAGGAATGATTCAGGCATCTCTCTTGAGGGTCTTAATTAAGAGAGAACTGCATGGAGAAATCAGCAATTTCCCCATAACATCTTTCTGATGAGGATTCTCCCTTATTATAGGCTTATAGCTTCTCCACCCCCACTGCTATTCTATACTTAGAGTGGAGCACAGTGTAAAGTGTAGCATTGGATCAGGGTACTGAACATTCTGGAAAGGGAGAAGTGCTGGTTAATTCAAGGAGAAAGGGAAGGATAAGGTTTGGGCAAGTGGAGAGGGGTTGAGATGAGGGAGAACATGATAAGAAAGCAAAGACCAAGAGGTGAAGACATGCAGAGCAATATTAGAAAATTAAACATTTATTAAAAAATAAATATTAGGCTACGTAGGATTGCCCTTTCCCTCCTCCCAGCCTCCTTATGCAGGGGTGAAGAGGGAGCCTTGGTGTTTTGTATGCTCCTAGCACATAGAGGGAAAGTCTCTCTCCAGAAGGAAAGTCTAAGTCTCTTTTTCCCCAATATGGGCAGCAGGAGAGCTAAGGAAACTATAGACATGAGCCTGTGAACACCTTACCTCTAGACAATACAGTGGAGATGAAATGGGGAAAAGTCGGGGATGAAATTCAAGCAATGGTTCTCAATGGGGGACAATTCTGCCCACCAGGGGATATTTGACAATGTCTAGAGACACTTGGCTGTCACAGCTTAGGAGAAGGTCTATTGGCATCTACTGAGTAGATGCCAAGGACGCTGCTAAACATTCTACAATGCATAATACAGGGGATACGACAAAGTGTTATCTGGTCCAAAATGTTAGTGGGAGTGAGGCTGAGGAAACCTGGATTGGGAGTAAGAGAAGAGGCTATCATAGAGACAGGGATCTCTGCCAACGCCTTCGGTTTGCACTGTGCTGGGAGTCAGGTTGCACCCAGAGAGTAATGCTAAAGATGATGGTGGTGATGACGACAATGATAATGATGATTCCATTTGTTCACACTACAGTTGACAATGGAGTCTCACACTCACTTCTCCACGAAATTCAGACAAATTGGAGCCTCTTTATGGAAGACGAGACTACAGCTCACAAAAGTGATCTTTTTCAATATTTGTTTCAAGCTGTAGCGCTCGTTTGTTCTCCTCCTCCTTCTCCATTCTGGGATGCCACTATCTGACTGTCCCTTTCTTCCAACCACATATGTTGTGAGAATTCCCTAATGTACAGATCTAAAAGCTGAAGAGGATAGACACTCACATTCCCCTTCTTTCTTGAAAATAGGGTGTGGGTCAATTAGCTTTACTCACCTTGGACTTTGAATCAAAAGTCAGGGACCTCAGTGGTGAAGCAGGGTCAGGGGCAAATTCTTTTTTGCAGTGAATGGTGGTGGTGGTGATGGCAGTGGTGCCAGTGGGGGTAGTGGTGATGGTGGGGGTGGTGATGGCAGTTGGGGTAGTGGCAATGGTGGTAGTGGTGGCAATGATGGTGGGGTAGTGGTGATCATGGTGCTGGCGGTAGCGGTGATGGTAGTTGTGGTGGTGGTGGAGGCAGTGATGTGCAGCATCAATGTCAAGGCTAGTGAGATGATGGGTATCTGTTGATGGGGTTTGATGGTGAAGAAGGCATGAGCCTTCTCTCCAAGCTGGTGTTGTGCCTGTGGCTCTAGCTATGGGTCTGGCTGCATAGTAACCTTTTGTTTCTATTTGTTTTCTAGTCATTCTGGCTGGCCATGCCATGACCTATGTGGTATCCTTTCACAGCATTCCTTCTCGGCTTCAATCAGCCAGAATCATTTCTTGTTGTTGTTGCCTACAGGAGGAATTCTGACTGATACACTCTGTGTATGACCTTGGGCTGGTCCAGAGTTTGTTTTTACTTTAGGGTTTAGTTCTCCATATGGTTTGAGCTCAAACACAAATCTAACGTGACCTCTGCAGGAGACCAAATCAGAATCTCAGATACTGCTCAGAAATGCTCCTCTCCTCTGGCAATAAGTCTTTGCCACTCCTTCAAAACCATCATGCCCAGTTCCTTCTCCGGGGACTCCTCTTCCCAGGGCCTCTTAGCTCCCCTTGCCCACAGTCTCGCCTTGGGCCACCACTCCCGCATTTGCCAAATGAACCCAGGTATGTGTAAACTCCACCTGTGGATACAGCTTGAATTCTATTCTATCCATGTTCGCCACCACCCCATCTGTCATTTAAAAAATTCTTGAGCTGGGACCTATTGTCACGTATGAATTAGCTGCTGAGGGCAGTGTGTTTTCATCGCAGGTCACTGCTCAGGAGAGGCCAGTGACCTATGGATGGAAAGGAGACGGTACAGGAGCTTGCTCTCTGCAGGGAGCATGGCAGCTCCTTCTCGAGGGAGAATCAGCAAGGAAGAGATCTGCTGGCTCTAAACAGCAGTGCTCCATCCCTGGAGCCTCCAGCCACTTATTAGTGAGTCTGTGAGGCACTTGGCCCCATTGTTCCCTTGGAGCAGGTGGATCATGTTTCTTGTGGGCATTGAGGGCTGGCTCACAGCCATGGTCTGTGAAGGCAGTCGTGACACCAAATCCCTCCCTTGTGATACCCACGCAGTGAAGACCGAACAGGAAAGACAAGCTCCCGAGGCTCTTGGAAGGAGCCAAGGACACTGTCTAGAGGGAGGTGATCTCTTCATTCCTTTCAGACACACAACCAAGGGCTCTAAGGCTCTGAAGTGGCGAAGTAAACCCAGCAGGACCTTGACACCCTTGCCCAGGGCAGAGGGAAAGGGGCTCTCTCCTGGGAGCGGGAGCCAACGGTCCTCTTGGCAACTGCTCTCGGGGTCTCCTCCCTGAAAGCCCTGTTCCAGGCTGTGAAAACCCCGTTCGGGCTTCTTTTCATTCCTAAGTTCCCTCTGAAACTAGTTCTCTTCACTTCCTTCAATAATGGGTTCTGCCATGTCAAGTTGAGATACTCAGAAGTGGCTGCCTCCCCTTCCTAGAAACCCTTAAGACGGTTGTCACAACATCAGCAATGGCTTTGGTGTCTTTGGGACATGCAATTTTAAAAATATTTAAAACTTAAAATAAAAAAATATTTAAAAATTCAAATCTATCCATCTCTTCTTTCATTGGAACTGCCCCAATGCCATGCTAAGGAGGCTTTTCCTTTCTCAAGGTTACACTAACGGCCTCTCGTTTATTCTAGTGATTTTTCTATCTTTCTCTTAAAACCGTTTGGAATTAATATTGGTCCAAAGAGTGAGGTAGAAATGGACTGTTATTTTTGTTCCTAAGCGGTCATTTCCTCTAGGCCTTCTGGGCGAACTCAACCTTCCTTCGCTGATTTGAAATGTCACCTTTGTAATAAAGGGGCATTCTCATGTATTCTTGACTATTATTTTGCCCCATTGGTTTTTATTTTGCTGTAGTATCATTTGGTTTTGGAAAGTTTGTGAAGTCAGAGCAACAGCACTGATCTAATTAGTTGGGAGACTTTGCAAAGCTTTACCAAAGAAAAGTCACCAGCTGTTGATGGTGTGACGGGGGGCCCTGCTTGAGAGTCCTCCCCTGGTCAGTGGCATTGGCCAGCAAGCTCAAAGAACAATGACAAAAAGGTCAGACAGGGAGTCTGAGGAAGCCAGGGCTGGAAGGACATTTAGAAATCATCTTCTAGTCCAGCCTCTTTACTTTCCAGCCATGGGAACTCAGAGAGGTTCCCCATGCAGGGTATGGTAGATGGTGGATCGGCACTCAGAGGGCTTGCCCATAAATAGTTTGTCCCAGACATCTCTCTTGTAGCCTTTCCTGCCTCCCTTGCTCACTGTCATGCTCTAATTCTCACCTTTTTATCTCTCACCTGGCCACTGACTCTCGCATTGGCACCCTCTCTCCAGCCTCCATTCCTCTGTCTGACTGACAGAACACCTCTGTGTTGGGATCATGTCACTCTGCTGAAAATCCGTCAGTGGCTTTCAGAAAAGTTAAACTTATCCCGATGTTGAAGGTTCCTACACCCCAGCACTCATCTGAATTATCTCTTGTTTCTCTCCAATATAACTTGTAAGCTCCAACTAGACAGGACTAGTTGTCATGTCTTTTATTTCCCCATGAACCCCTGATTGCCCTTTCTCTGCCCAGATCTTCTCTAAAACCACATCTACTCTTCAAAGCTTAGTCCAAAGGTTAGCAAAGCTATCCGAATTCCAGAAAGGTTAAGCACATTGTCAAGTTTGCCTTCTCCAATGCCCAAGCCCAGAGACATCTGTCCTTCCCCCAAGGGTCACGTTTCCTTGGAGGCACCACTTCTCAGTGTGGGACACTCTCCGCCTCACTCTCTGCTCATTTCCTAACATGCTGCTCCATGGGGACAGGGACGGTGACTTTCCCCTCTCTATCATCTAAGGTACCTTGCATAGTAGGTGTTAAATGATACATAGCATAACACAGAGTACGTGTTAAATAATACAGAACAAGGAAATAGATGAAAGATTTTTCTTCCCTGACATTCCCAGAACCTTCTGTTACTTCCCAGGAATGAGGGTGGAAAGCATTTCTAGATGACTGAATGACTTAATAAGCTCACTGGAGATGATTTTTGGGGAATTATAAAAAGGAGCTGATAGATAGAAATGGCAAATGCCATTTAATCCACATTTTACAGGAGAAGCAAAATGCCCAAAGTGGTTGTCCTAGAAAATAGTTTATTTTCAAAAAAAGGTGACAATGTACCCTGAAATCTGTTGATATGAAAGTCTGAAGTCCATTTGGATAAAGTTGTAGACTGCAATGTTGAGGGGATGGGCACTAGGCATTGAGCAAAGGTTTATGAAGAATGCATGACAATGCTAACATTTGTTGAACAGTTGCTATGCTCTCATATTATTTCATTTAATTCTCAGAACAACTCTAGGAAGAAGCATTTGTACTATTATTATACCCATTTTATAGATGAGAAAACTGAGATTCAGAAAGGTTAAATTGCCCCATGTTATACAACTAATAAGTAGAATTTGAATCCAGGATCTCCTCTTTCCAAAGTTGGTTTTCCTTCCATTATATCATGCTGCTTTTCAATTGGGTCTAACAGAGGGCTTGGCACATACTATTTCATTTTAGTCCTCCTCATATATATGCCAATAATGTGATATTCCCAAATTAACTTGCCCATGGACTGCATTAGAAGTATTCTTGGAGCAAGGAAGGAACCAATCCTATTCCTGGAACACTGGGCTCCGAGGAGCCGGGCAGGTGGAGTTAGGGTCCAACCTACCATCCTCTGCTGCTTTCTAGGCCAACCACTCTGCACATCCTGCTTCTCCTATAAAATGTGGATAATGGTAGGTACTTCGTATCAGTGCTGATAGGATTAAATGAGGTAGCATAGAGAGAGCAATTGGCCCAGTCTAGCACTTAGGAACTGCTCCAAAAATGCTGGCCTCCTCATCCCTGGGCTCCAATCCTCAAAGGGACTTGCCCAGGTGGAACATATCCCAACCAGGGCATCAGGCTGAGACTGGGGAGCATCTCAAAACACAGTTACCCAGGGAGCATCACTTGGAGATGTTCGGCAGAGAGAGCATGGGAGCCCACAGCACTGAAGCTGGGAAACAGTCCTCCATGGCCCAAATCCACAGCTCGTTCCAAAGCCTCCTAGGACCGAAGGCTTTCTGGAAGCCACTTCTCCTGGCACTGGCTTCGCTTTTTCTGGGTGATGCTGGACAAAATAACTAAGGTCTGGATGCAAGTCATTTGTGTTACTGATCTAATGATATTAATAAAACTCTGTTATTAAAAATTTGACACCCAACCTAAATAGCTTTCTCCTAAGTTGTTTAAAAAACATGCATTTCATGTATGTTGATGCAGTTTGGAGGTTTTCCCTGAAACATGAAAATCTGGGGCTTAGCTGTCCAGTGGGTAGCCAGCAGGACTGAGAGGTGCTTTGCTCTAATCAAGGCCACAGAGAGCTCGCACCCCCTCTAAGTCCCCTTCCAAACCCCCAGAGAATGGCCCGGCACCCACCTGCCATGCTGGAGCTCACTTAGCAGGCGACAAAACTGCTGGACAATTGCCGTGTCAAGCATCACGTATGCCCTCCTTCTCCCGATACCACCTCTTCTTGCTAATCCCCAGAATACAGAATGGAGTTTATTCCATTCCCTAGAGACACAGCCATCGCCTATTAAGTAAGGAAAGGCTTTCAGCCCAAGAACTGTATTTGGGGAACCTCAGTAGCTGCCCAACTTAGCAGACACCAACCTCCATAACGTCGCAGGGGTCCTCCCAGCCTGCCCGTAACATGTACTCCCGCATACCCATTCCATTAAATTGTGTTCATCGTTTTACAGACAACAGGGCTTCTCACACTACACAGCTTAATACTCTCATACCTCCAAACGTAATTATCACTGTAACTCAAGCTCACATTAAAAGCGAGAGACGGGTCCACATTACCCTTATCATGAATTAGTAATCTTTCCCTCTGTGAGGTGTCTACTCACAGCTGTGCTGTGTCCTGTGTTCATACTAAGCTCCCCCCACCCTCGGCTGTGAGCTCCCCCCACCTGCGGCTTGTTTTGAGTAGATGAGATCAACTCCCTTCCTCCATCTCTCCCGACTCCGAACCCCCACTCCCCCAGGTTAAGTTGGGTCCTGGCCAGGAAAACCACATGTCCCACATAACTGCCTCCTGGAAATTGAGAGGCAGCTATGACAGGGGCAAAAGCACTGGACTTTTTTGAGAGCCAACTCTACCACTGACAGCTGTGTGACCCAAGTTGTCATAGTCTCCCTGAACCTCAGTTCTTCATCTGCAAAGTGGGGGCATCCTACCTACCTCATCACCTTATCGGTATCAAGAGGAGAAAAAGCTATGAAAGTGCTTCAAAAACTCTAACTCAGAAAATGTTATTTATTTCTGTTAAATGACCTCTGGGTTATAAATCAGACTGCGTGGGAATGCTGTGTAGGTGTTAGGAGTTTCCAGGTTTCTACTTAAAACACTGAAAAAAATTCTGTCCTTCCGTAACTCTGAGCCCCGGCAGAACAAAATAAATTCTGTATATTAGCAAAATAAAGAAAATAACACTGTTAATATCCATACTGATAATAATAGTTGCTACTTATTGAGGGCTTCCTGTGTGGCAGGCACCATCTCAAGCATGTCATGCATGTTTAATTTGTTTATTCCCCTACATGCTCTGCTGGAGCTGGCTAATACAGGTGATGGTTAAATATCCAGACGTCTTCTGAGCCATTGTTAAGGCATTAATAAGTAAAAATTAACCATGGTAGCAGTATTTACACCAGAGAAATTGGCAAGTGTTACGAATCAGGGCTATTTTTTTCTGTTTATTTATGTATTAAGCCAGTTTTCCAGGAATTATATATTCTTCATCTGGGAAAGTAAAGTTCAGAGAGATTCTATGAAGACAATAGTAATCTGTGATGCTGAAGCATTCAACATGAATTGCTACTGCTTCTCTTTTTTCTTTTCCTATATCTTCCATTGGCTTTCTATTTTTTCATTAGAAGTAAGAACAACAACAGTCTATTTCTCATATTTTCTGTAGGTCAGACACTTGGACTAGAAGACTTGGAGCTTGGATAAATAGGAAGAAAAACATGTAAACAAGTGGTTCTTGATCCTGGCTTCACATTTGAGTCACCTAGGGGGTGTTTTCAAGATACCAACAGCCCTTGCACCCTTCCAGCCCCTGAACAATTTGATTAATTATCAGCATCTCTAAGGCCCAGAGAAGGGGGTGATGTGCTGAGTCACCCAGCAAATTATTGCTGCGTGAGGTCTAGAGCCCAAGGTTTTCAAGTTGACTTCAGGTATCTTTCCCGCCACCCATACCAGTCAGTCAGTCCATCAACATTTGATGTGTCAGTGCCTTACGCACAGTAAGTGCTCAAATCCACGCAGATAAAAAACAAACTTCATGCATTAATCTTGCAAAATTAGTCACTCCTCAGGAAAACAGTCATTCCTCCTAAGAAAAACTCACTCAAATAATGGAAAAGTCACATACATGAGAGGAATGGTCAGGCCGTGTGATGTGCTTAGTTTACAAAGCTTTCAAAATTACTGGTCAAAAAGTTACCTGAGAATCACCGGAAAGTTCTGCAAAAACTGAAGCCCAGAGAGAGGCAATGAAACGAAGCAAATGAGTGTCAGAGCCAAGGAGTGATTCTAGTGGAGGGCTCTCCCTCCCCCTGCGACCCCTGCTCTCCCCACCCTCCTCCCACACAGCCCCGAGGCCTGGGTCCAGCCCTACTGAGTCCCGCTGTACACCCAGCTCCCTCCCTTGGATGTGTTTCTCCCTTTCTCTCTCCCTACCTTCCATCTTTCATTTCTCAAATATTTAATGACTGCCTGGCCAGTGTGCTCGTTGGTTGAGCATTGTCCAGTGCACCAGGAGGGCACATGCCGGGGTTGTAGGCTTGATCCCCAGTAGGGGGCACGCAGGAGCCAGTTGATTGATGTTTCTCTTACTCCCTCTTTCTGAAATCAAATATATATATATATATATATATATATATATATATATATATATATATAGTTAATAACCACAGGGCACAGGCCCTGGCACTTGATTATTGCTCAGTAATTTTTTTTAATGAACAAATGAGTAAGTGACTAGATTCCTTACAATTCTGGGCTCTAAAGGTACAGGAATGAATAAAACATGGTCTTACCCTCAAGATGCTCAGGGTCTAGTTAGAGGGTCTGTGGGGTGCAGGAGGAGGCGTGGGATTTCACCAAGACAGATGCTCATCAGAAACCTGGCTCTGCTTGGGATGTGGGCAAAGAGCTTGAGTAGCCTGAGCCCCAGCTTCCTCACCTGTAAAATAAAGATATTAAAGCCCACATCATGCGGCTGAAGTGAGATTTAAATCATGGATAAAATCATCTAGGATGTTTCCAAGCACATAGTAGGGATGTAACATTATTATGTTGCATCGAGCAAAAGAGCCAGCTGAGCTTCAGGTCAAGTGGTTGCTTGTCTCAAGGAGAAATCTAAATCATTCCTTGTGACGTCAGCAGAGTCACTTCTTCCTGCTCCACCAGGTCAGCTCTCAGCCCAGACATGTCAGCCAGGCTGCCACAGGCCACTCACTGCTCTGCTATTATAAATAGCTCCGAGCTGCTCAGATATTCGTAAATAACCATGGGCTTTTGGCCCAGGCTTACCTAGTAATTCTCTCTCCACAGCACTGCAGAACGTGTCTCCTTACTTAAAGTAAATTTGCAGCAAATGTTTGTTAGACAAAATTATCTAGTAAGTAAATGCACGTGCACACTCTTCACGCTCATTTCCCTTTCAGGAATATACTCCTCTAGAACCAAGTGCCCAATTTAATGCATAATAATTGCTGGCTTTTCTCGTGGTTATTTTCTGCTGCTAGAGTGCTTACGTCAGGATCTGCCAGCGGAGTGCCCCCACCAACATCTGCACACACACCTGTCTTCGTTACTGCATTCTGGGATGCTTGTTGCTGTTGTTTGTCACTGCCACTACTATAATGTATTTTATTGGTTGTTTTCTATTATTAGAGTGTAAGCTTCTCAAGGGCAGCTGTCTTGTCCATTTTATTCAACAGTGAATCTCCAGAATCACCCAGAGCCTGACACTTGGGAACAGGCAGAAGCACGTGTTGAGTGGGCAGATAGTCTAGTAGGCGACAGTGTATTTCCTAGCATAGCTCTGAGCTGGGGAGACTACAGAGGCCCTCATCTGCACAAGAGGGCTAAGTCGGGGGCCGGCTGAATGTACCAGGTATGGGCACTGGTCTCCATAGTGGCTGCTCAGCCATGGCTGCAAGAGAAGATCTATTTGGGCTCAAAAGAAAAAGATTAGGACTTCTATTTGTTGTTACGTTGGCCTGAAAAGAAAAAGAGAGACATGTCCGATTTTCTGATGTAGCCAGGTTCTCAAGGAGACTAATCTAGAAAGGGTACAAGCAGGAAACAACGTTATCTTTCTCCCACAGCTGCCTTCAAACAGAGTTCAGGTAAGTAGGCCAAGCTGGCCTGAGACACCACCTATAGATATTTGATTTAGCTTGAAATAAATGCAGGGACTAAATAAATGCTCTCGCGTGGGAAACAAAGTAGAAACCAACAATGATCATGCCAAATGGAGAATTCCTAACTCAGCTGGGGCCTGCCACACTATCGTTACCCAGGGAGAGTCACCCCAAAGGTGACAGGCCAAGGCATATGTCTTGGTTAGTTGAAGTACAAGAACAGGCATGACATAAATGTTTTTAAAAACAATATCAACTCTCGTTCTGAAATATCTGCCTACCTTATAAAATACTGTGATTTAATTGTTATGGTTTGACTCAGGAGTAGGGACCATCCGCCCCGAGAAATCATTAGTCTGGCCCTGCCAAGGCATTAGGGAGTGAGTTAATTAAATGTTTGACCAAATAGAGCAGGCTAATTCTTAAGTGGATGATTTTGTGTGGCCTGCGAATGACGTTATACACATCCAAATGGCCCTTGGCAGAAAAAAGGTTCCCCACCCCTGGTCTAAATGAAGGATTTGAAAAGTAGTACACTTGTCTTTTTCCCCTTGACCCTCGCAGGGGACCCGGCACGATGTGGTACTTCCTACGTGTGGGTGGATTGAATACATGAACAACATCCTGAGGAGCAATGTCTCACTTTCAGGTTGTAGAGGATCAGACCATTTTGGTTACGTCTCCCCTGAGAGACTCTTAACCCGATCTTGACAATCACAAGTGGTGGCATTTGCAGCCTTCTTAAAACATGAGTAAATCGTTGACATTTCCATAGACAGAAGCCAAACCCCCGGAAACTTATTTCTAATCTAGTCTCTCCAGGTTCAGCAGAAGCCTTGACTCCGCTTGCCAACGGGAAGTGCCAAGCGGACACATTTTTAACAAGAAAGACCACATAACTAACCAGGTTGACGTGGGGAATGTCTGGTGTTTATTTTATTTATGCTTTGCATTATGTTAAAACTTCATTGCCAGCGACACGGGCCAGCAGGCTTCTTTCACAGCTGTTTCTCTATGAAACAGTTTCACAAAGACAGGATGTTGTCCTAAAAACGTCTTTTGGTTCTCGGCTGGACAGGCCAGCAGCTGGCTGGGTGTCTGTCACAAACAAACCCGCAAAGTACGTTCAGTGATGCCAGCTCACCAG
>PVJC01036059.1:0-17907 GCA_004026665.1 Murina feae | reverse complement strand
GATATGAGGTGGAAGGGGTCAATGGGAAAAACACATACAACAAAGGGAACATCTGTGGCCAACCTGCATAGTAGGCTCCGCCATGGGCCACAGAAGCTCCCGCACACCCAGAGCAGGCCACAAGGTTGGATCCAGGCGGGCAAGCAGCTGCTGATGAGCCTCCAAGGTCGCGTGGGCCCGCGATAGCTCCATTCCCAAGACCGGCTGCAGGGCCGGGGGCCGGGGGCCGGGGGCCTGGCTTCTGCCCCGCCATGCAGCCAGCCGCCACTGTCCGGAACCCACCGCCAGCAAACGCACAGGCGGAGGCCAGGCCTCTGCCTGTGCGTTCACCGGCACCATGGCTCCATTGGACCCAGTGTTTGGGTGGGCTTCCGCCATCTTGGCTGGGCTAAATTTGCATACCCTTGCTCTGATTGGCTGTTGGGTGTCCCGAAGAAACTGTCAATTTTACTATTTCGCTTTTATAGAGTAGATGTCCATATATGTATGTGGGCAAAGGATAGATTAGGAGAAAATGTGTACCTACTTACAACATAATAGAAAAAAGTTTTTGTGTATTACATATGTAAATATAAATAGAAAATTAAGTTATATTAAGAAAATTTAGGAAATTTTATTTAGAGAATTTACCTAAGATTTGGACTCTTAATTTATAAAATAAGAAGTATTTATATTTATCTAAAGATTTAAAAATAAAACTTTTTATGTTTAAATATATAGTAAAGTAAAAAGACATGGCAACATTGGGAAAAATAGAAGTGCAATGCAGATGACAAAATTAATTAATATTTGTAAATAAAAATGAACATTTTCAAAAAATATTAAGGATATAAATAGATAGCATGATAATTGAAATTCCAACATATAAAATGGCATACTCAAATTCACATTTCTTTAATTTAATTTAATTGTTTAAAGTATTATAAATAGTAGTACATATGTCTCCTTTTCTTTTTCCCCTCTGATCTCCCCCCAGCCTCCCCTACCCCCAAGTATTGGCCTTAATCCCCCCACTCCCAGTGTCTTGTGTATGTTGGTTGTGCTTATATGCATGCATACAAATCCTTCGGTTGATCTCTTACCCGCCCCCCAATCCTTCCCTACCCTCCCACTGTAGTTTGACAATCTATTTGATGCTTCTTTGCCTCTGTCTATTTTTGTTAAACAGTTTGTAATGTTCTTTATTATCCATAAACTAGGGGC
Source organism: Murina feae (assembly GCA_004026665.1). Lineage (NCBI taxonomy): Eukaryota > Metazoa > Chordata > Mammalia > Chiroptera > Vespertilionidae > Murina > Murina feae. The sequence continues at coordinate 16,704 of PVJC01036059.1, read as the reverse complement.
TTGGTGCACAAAAATGTGTGCACTTGTGGGGGTCCATTAGCCCACCCTGTGTCCTCTTGAAGTCTGGGACCCCTTGGGTGATGTCCACCGGCTGATGTGCCTGGCCAACCTGGGTGAGGGGCTGATGGCTGTTTGCAGGCTGGCCAAGCCCCCCAGTGGGAACCCTCACCCAATTGGGGTGTGGCCAGCCTGGGTGAGGGGCAGAGGGCCATTTTCAGGCTGCCCACAGCCCCTTCAGGGTTTGAGTCCCTACTGGAGTGCCTGGCCAGCCTGGGTGAGGAGCTGATGGCCATTTTCAGGCTGCCCACAGCTCCCATTGACTCAACATCCCAGCGAGTCTGGCTGGAATCAGGTTTCTGGGGTTTATTTATCTTCTATAATTGAAACTTTGTTGCCTTGAGCAGAGGCCTAGTCAGGCAACGAAGCCTCCTATTTGCTTCAGCTCTGTGGCTTCTATAATTGAAACATTGTTGCCTTAAGCAGAGGCTTGGCCGGCCTAGACAGGCAGTTTCAACTCCATTGCTGGTTCAATTGAAGCCTCCTGTTTGCTCTAGCTCTGTGGCTGCCGGCCTCCATCTTGGCTGGGTTAATTTGCATGCAGCCACTCTGATTGGCTGGTGAGTGTAGCTTAGGTGTCTCAGAGTGATGGTTGTTTTGCATATTACTCTTTTATTAGATTAGATGAATGAGATCATGTGATATTTTTCTTTCATTGTCTGGCTTATTTCACTTAGCATAATGCTCTCCAGGTTCATCCATGCTGTTGCAAATGGTAAGAATTCCGTTTTTACATCAGCATAGTATTCCATTGTGTAGATGTATCACAGCTTTCTAATCCACTCATCTGCTGATGGGCACTTAGGCTGTTTCCAAATCTTAGCTATGGTGAATTGTACTGCTATGAACATAGGAGTGCATATATTCTTTCTGATGGGTGTTTCTGGTTTCTTGGGATATATTCCTAAAGTGGTATTACTGGGTCAAATGGCAGTTCCATTTTTATTGCAGATGTACAATTTGAAGTAGCAAACATAATTAGCACCTAACAAACTGGCAAAAAAAAATAAGAACCAGAGAATTCTAATGGCTTTGACTTCTCCATTTGATATTGCTTTTGGCAGTATTTGTGACTGGTGTTTGCTTCATATCATCTGAACTTGGTTTTGGGCCATATGCTTTTAGCAGCAATTCCACAATAAGTAATTAAATTAGAAATTAGTGGTTCTGCTCACCACAACTCGAGATAACCTATTTTGTGGAATACCTACTCAAGTATTTTATCCACTTTTCTATTTTCTAATTTTGATTTTTAGCTGAATTTGTAGTAGTTCTTTATATATTAAGGACAGAATCCTTTATCAATGCAGAGATTGAAAATAACTCCATGTCTGCCACTTAACTTTTCTTATCCTTAATAGTATCTTTTCACAGTTAAATTTTTAAACATACAATCTTTGTGGATAGTCTTTATATACCTTGTAAAATATTTTTGGCTGCTTTGTAATTTTGTAGGTGTTCTTCTATATATTATTTTTAATCCTTAATATCTTACTTTTATACTGAGATCTGCAATCCATTTTAAATTATTATTTTTCTATATTATGAGATAGGAAGGACAATTTACTTTTCTATTTTTTTACATGAACATCTATTTGACTGGTAACATCAAAAAATCAATCCATTACACATTCTAGAGTATGGCTGGTCACCTTTGTCATTAATCCCATAATCATATTTTAACTCAATATATATTGAACATCTGAGATGACCAATCTACTATATTATAGCTGCTTGAGGGGAGGGTTTAAAGAAAAAATAAAAATCCTAATGAAGAGAAAGTCATATTCAGGAGCACATTTATATAAGACAGATTGATAAATGCTATAGTAGAATCATTACATAAGTGCTAAAGGACAACAGTTATTTCTAGTAGATTAAAAAAAATCCTTTTGTAGTCATTGATGAATGAGAATGGAGCAAAGCATGAAACTATCTGCCCACTGCACCTTGAAGAGGGTATATGCCTAGGGAGCTTAAAGAGCCACTAGGAATGGAAGTTTGGAAATCATGGATGGCAGAGTATTGATCTGATGCCAAATCATCTCTTAGGCTGACTTTGTAAGTGATTATTCAGAACTCTTAGCTGTAAAAATATTGAGAATTATGTTTTAGTGGGAATTATTATAAGCAGTTGATTTCTAGGAGAAGATGTAGATGGAGGGAGCAGATTAGAGGTTTTCCATCTATATAGAGGAAGAGCAGAGCACACTTTATGAGCACTTTAACAATCCAATGTGGAGTCACTGTCACCCATTACAGTTATGTCAAGACTGAGGTAATGGAGTATAGCGGGAACACACTTGGAATGGCCCTGAACACCCAAACCCACAAATCTGGACACTGGCTAAGGACTCCATCTAGACCCCGATTTAAGTGGGACTGCTAAGCCCCCTATAGGTTATAAGAACTCAAAGGTATACCTACTGAATGCTTAAGCATGGCTGTACGATGGGTCATGCTCAGAGCCCTGCTGGACTTCCATCCCACCTGCCACCACTGCACTCACCTGGCTTAAGACCCCACACCTGCCTCTCCACCTGTGGATGCAACACTGACCAGGACTTAGTGACAACGCTTCCACTGCTCACTCTATTGCATAAGCTCCTCCTCTCTATGTGTACCCTCTCTATGGGTTGGCTTATTGGGGAGGTCTCCCCTAATAAAGCTGACATTGTAGAAGGACACAAACATGTGTGAGTGACTCCTTTCATGGATGCTCCCTTGCTCACAATTCCAGTTGACAAGAAGAAGCCAACTGGCCAGGCCACAAAAGTAGAATGATAACAGAAGAATAGGAAGATTTTTAGAAACATTTTGAGTTATTAATAACTTGCAGGCTGATCAGTTCTAAAAAGACAGAGTGGTAGAATTTCTAGTTTGAGCAAAATTTTGATTTAATGTTATTAACAAAAGACCACAGAATGGAAAGAAGTGTGCAGCCACAGAAGACTGTGGAGAGGACAATGACAATCTCTGTGTGACATTGTAATATTCGTTACATATTTGGAAGACAGCCGGTAGTTACAATGGCAATATTTTCAGAATTAATCCTGGAAATTAAAATGAGAGCACACAGTGTAAGCATATCCACTTAAATTCAAAGAGGTGGAAGGGTTCAATCTGTAGGAAGCCAAGTTTTTGAGTGATTTGATATTTTTGCAGCAAGTTATAAACAAAACAATTTGTAAGAAAAGTATATTGGCATGTGCTAATAGAAGAAGGGTAAAAGAGGGGAGGGAGAATTGGAGGGGAGGAGGGAGAAAAGGGGGGAAATATATAGAGAGAGAATAGCAGAAGGAAGGATGTAAGAAATTTAAGAAATGAAAGGCTATCAAAGACAGTTGCTTGGAGTGTCAGACATAGCTCAGGATGGGGTAACAGGAAGCCTGGCCTAAGAGCAGGGCTGTTTTCAGGAATCAGAGACTGAGAGGTGTAATCAGGGTGCTTGCACCGCTGGACCCAGTGCAGAGGCTCAAAACCCAAGTGAGGTGCGGAGAACCTATACCAGTGGGGCCAGAGCCCAAGTGCTGTGAGCAGAGGATCTGTGTCAGACAATGGGCAGCAGCAGGAGTGGGTGCACACCGGGGAACAAGGCGGGAGGGCCTGACAGAATCTGAATTATGTGGTATCTCTCATCATGGGAAAAATGAAGCAGTGCAGTTTCCTACGATGACGTAAGATGCAACTTTCTGCCAAAGATGTTGTTGGAACCCAGTTCCTTCATCCTGCTCCTCTGCGCCAACCGTTGGGTCTGAGCCCCTCTGCTAGGGACTGGACCTCCTGGGACTCCAGGTATTCAAAAGGCAGAAAAGCCATGAGAAGTTGTGGGTATATAAGAGAGTCTTTATTGTAGAAGTCAGTGGCCATGTAGCCATTGCTAACAAGGAGCCACTAGACAAAACAGTTCTTCAAAGTAAAGTCCCATATAGTACCCGTACACCAGCTAGGTGACAATGCATCCTTCCCACACAGCAGCAACAGCAGCCTCTGTACCCACAGTAGGAGCCTGCTGGTCAGTAATACACCTCCCCCAAAATGCAGTAGCCTCTAAGAAAGAAGTTACTTCGCTAAGAAGCCACACTGGCTGGTCAGTAACAACGTCATACTACTTAGACTGAAGAGACTTCTCACCAAATAGTGACCTCAGTCTTTTGGGTTATGGAAGAGCATGCTTGTCCAGTGTACATAGAGACTACTGTGGCCTTGCTCTTGCACCGGTGTACAGCCCCTGGGCACCCAGATTAAGATTCCCACACTCAGAGTGGCCTTGAACATTCGCATATTCTGAACAAGGTCTCTGTACTTGAATTGCCCTTGAGCATCTGGCATACTCTGAACAGGGTCCCCACAAATGGATAACCTAAATCTAAACATGGGGGATGCCAGACACACCAAAACTGAGGGACATTCTACAATAACTGGCCTGCAACCTTGAAAAAGCTCCAGGACCATTAAAGCCAGGAAACATAAAAAAACCTAGCTGTTCCAGATTGATGGCACTTAAATGCAACTAAATATAAGACATGGGTCTGAACTGGATTTTTGCTGTAAGGCACATTGTTGGCACCATGGGAGAGAGTTTAATGGAGCTTTGGGGTTAGCTGATAACAATGTATCAATGATAATATTATGATTATGATAGTGGAATTGAGTCTATGTAGGAGAATATATTTGTTTTAGGAAATACACATTAAAGAAACCAGGGATGATGCATCATTGTGTTGATGACTTTTCTCAAATGGTCAGAAATAAAAGTATTCTTTAAATTGCATTCAATTTTGTGGTAACTTTGAGACATTTCCACAATAAAATAAATAAAAAAGTAAGCAACGAGAAGTGAAAATGAGGATAAAAATGAAATATCGGGGGAAGGTCAAGGGGAAAAAAAAAGAGACATATGAACTACTCTTTGTAATATTTTAAGTAATAATAAAAATGCTAAAAAAGAATATTTTTAAAATCAATCACTTAATATAGGTGTTATTATTTTTCAATAACACCTCAAATAAAAACTCAAATGTGTTTTTATTTTTCTAGCCAGAACAGAAAAGAAGGTGACATTCTTAAGAATATTCTAAGGTTTTTCTAATTCTCCTCAGTTTGCCTTTGTGTTTCACCAACTTACTAGCATTGTGTGTGTGGAAATACAGTGAGTGTCCAGATTATTATGACTACCTTACGTTTGTAGGCAAATTAGCTATAATTTTACACTGAAGTTGCTAGAGAGCCAGACCATTATAAATAGGGAAGCAAGTTGTTTACCACCACAGTAGAAGTGATTTTTTTCTGAAGATATGGTTAAACAATGTCATTTAATGGCTGTTGAACATGGGATATATTTGAACGTGAATGGCCAGATTATTATGACCACCTGACGTTTGTAGGCAAATTAGCCGCACACTGCATCGTATGGGACATGGAAGCCAAAAGCCTGGTTTAACACCTTTGCTATCTGCAGTTACCAAGACAAAATGTCTCAAATTCGCACAGGAACACAAGGATTGGACAGTCGAGCATTGGAAAAAGCCATGTGGTCGGATGAATCACATTTCCAGTTGCATCATGCAGATGGCAGAGTGAGAATTTGGCAGAAACAGCATGAAAGCATGCACCCTACACGCATGAGTACAACCCTTAAAGTTGGTGGGGGCAGTGTTATGGTTTAGGGCATGTTTTCACGACATGATTTGGGCCCTTTAATTCATGTGGAACAATGAATAGCACAACATATCTAAGTATCATTGCTGATCAAGTTCATTCTATCATGTTGATGGAGTATCCCAATGGAGATGGCTTCTTCCAACAAGACAATGCACCATGCCACCGTGCTCAGATTGTGCAGGAGTGCTTTTAAGAACATGAGGGAGACTTTACCTTGTTTAGGTGGCCCTCGCAATCACCAGATCTCAATCCAACTGAGCATTTGTGGGATGAAGTTAAAAGAGCCATCAGGCAGCTGGTTCCACAACCATCAAATCTCACAGAACTGGACAGTGCTATTCATCAGGCATGGTGTCAGATTCCTCGCATCACCTTTCATCATCTGGTGGAGTCAATGCCAAGAAGAATTGCCAAAGTATTTAAGGCAAACGGTGGCCCAACGAAGTACTGATGGGTGGTCATAATAATCTGGCCACTCATGTTCAAATATATCCCACTTTCAAAGGCTATTAAATCATATTGTTTACCCATATCTTCAGAAAATAATCAGTCTACTATCGTGGTAAACAACCTGCTTCCTTATATATAATGGTCTAGCCCTCTATCAACTTCAGTGCAAAATTATAGGTAATCTGCCTACAAATGTCAGGTGGTCATAATAAATCTGGACACTCAGTGTATCTAGGTAAATTTTTAGGTATTTTCTAAATAATGTTAATTTAATATATAGAGATGTAATTTATTCAGATTCTTGAATACATTAAAGTGATATCATATAAGTGATTCCTTATATGATATTAAGTATGTGATCATCTCTATTCTCTATATGTTCATAGGTAGTTCTTAGGTTTAAGACTAAAAATTGCTTTGGAAATTTTGCTGTCTCTTAATTAAAATATTGTGGTTTGTGTATAAGTAATAGGAGAGACAGTACCACATAGCAAATATGATAGAATCATGAATGCCAAGGGACAAAGGTTAAATTAAAATTATGTTGTTTTTTCAAAATTATGCCTTTTGATCAAATATCTTATTGCTACTTTGATTTCATTTTTTCCATCATAATATGGAAACAGACATTTCCAATTTTCAGAATTTTAATAATTTTCTATGGAGATTCATATATTGATCTACAATATGTATATAATACATATATATGTACATATATATGCATATATGTGTATGTGTATATATATATATATATATATATATATATATATATATATATATATACATACATACACACACACACACACACACACACACTAATGGCCTGGTGCACAAAATTCTTGCATATTAAAAGGGAATTAATTAGAGGAAATATTTTAATATTGATGTTTTCCCTTTCTCTATAATAGAAGTATCAGAGATGAAAGAAAATTAGTAAAATGTATATGAAAATCCTCCTGTCAGAGTCTAGGGCATGCTGCAGGACCTAGAGTAAGTCCCCACTCACCCACGTGCACCTCGAAATTGTGTGAGACCCAAGCCTGGCTGGCCCAACCCTGTCAAGCCCCACTTGGTGGGTGGTACAGCCTTAGGCCCCCTGTCAAGCCCCACCAGATCGGGGGCACAGCCTCAGGTCCCTGGCATACCCTCAGTCCCCGGCCTGGTGCTGGGGCATGGGGCACAGCCTGAGGTCCCCTAGCCTGGGGAAGCGGGTGTGGCCTGAGTTCCCCTTTCAAGCCCTGCCAGATAGGGGGTGTGGCCTGAGGTCCCCCAACCTGGTGCCAGGGTGTGGGATGCAGCCTGAGTTCTCCTGTCAAGCCCTGCTGGGCCAAAAGCATGGCCTGAGTTCCTTTGTCAAGCCCCACTAGGTGCTGCGCAGTCTCAGGTCCCTGCCGATCGCTCATTATGGTTCATTATGAGAGCCTCTGGGTGCAGCCATATTGTGTTATGGGAACTCTGCCTCTGCCATGGGCACTGGCATCTTGTGACAGCATGACGGAATGAGGGTCAATTTGCATGTTACTTCTTTATTTTATAGGATATATATATATATATATATATATATATATATAGAGAGAGAGAGAGAGAGAGAGAGAGAGAGAGAAAACCTGTGATATAATGTGGTAGAGGACAGATGGATAGTTAGATAAATAGATAAATATCTCACTGTCTAGCTAGCTTTCCAGCTATCTATTCATCCATCCCCTAGCACATTATCATAGGCATCCATATCCCCATAACTTCCTTAATTTCTATTTTATTTTTGCTATTTTTGAAATCTTGAATTCTTAAAAAAAAGTACTGAATAAAAGTGCATGCAGTTTGGCAGACATTCCTGAGATACTATTGAAATATACCAGTAGTTAAAATGTCTCCCTCAGGTATGTGTACAGGAAGTCTGTGTACAGGGAAGTTATGACTGGAATGACTTACAATGCCATCAAGCTGCCCATCATGCTTTCCTGGGAATAAATGGAATACATTGATCAGCTTGTCTGAAATCGACATTTGAAATGACTCTCACAATTTCTGCCATGCTAACCAAGTAGACATCCTCTAAAAATAATTTTAGATTTGTACATAATGAATGATCAGAGTTGTGGAGTCTGTGGGTAATAATAACATTGACATTGATTTGAGTCTATGCTTATCCCTAAAGATATATCGTATGCCTTACTTTTAAGGAGAATATGTTTTTGCTTATTAGGGAGCCTGTTAGTCAACATTTTAAAAATTAACTTCTATTTAAAATTCTAACAAGAGAGTTTGTTTTGAAAATTTTTCTTTCTTTAAAGTCAATAATAATATCTTGCAGTATCTAAGGCAGTGGTTCTCAACCTTCTGGCACTTTAAAATAGTTTCTCATGTTGTGACCCCCAACCATAAAATTATTTTTGTTGCTACTTCATAACTGTAATGTTGCTACTGTTATGAATCGTAATGTAAATATCCGATATGCAGGATGTATTTAGGCGACCCCTGTGAAAGGGTCATTCAACCGCCAAAGGAGTCCCGACCCACAGGTCTAAGGCATAACATAAATCCAGATGTTTGTATAATGAGTTTGTATAAAGTGATGCCATACAGGTCCTGGCCAGTTTCTCAGTGGTTAAAGCATTAACCAGTGGAAGGATGAGTCAAGGGCAATTACTTGGGTTGCAGGCTCTATCCCTGGTCCCAGCCTGGAGTCTGGGGAGGCAACCAATAGTTGTTTCTCTCACATCAATGTTTCTCTGTTTCTCACCCTCCCCTTCTCTTCCACTTTTTCTAAAATAAATCAATTGGGAAAACATAATAAAGTAATGTAAGCCAGGATCTCTTATTATGATGAAAATCATTTACTTTGGGGAAATTAGGTAGAATTAGATATAAATCAGATTATAATTGTGTTTACTATTAATGCAAAATACAGTTATGGGTTTGAAAGTAAATAATCATCCATTCTTATTTTTATTCATTTCTTATTTATGTAGAATACTTGATAATTTTAAATTATATGAAAGCCTTAGAAACTTAGGGCACAGTGAGGCCTCAAAAAGATTGCTGGGTTCTGTAGATACAGTCCAGTAAACAGACATAGAGAATGTGTCATGAGAGAGATATGGGTTGTGCATAAGGTGACCTATCAGAGAGGTCACCACTGACAAGGAGAATAAATAGAAGCTTACAGAGATATGGCAGGAAGACTTCTTATTAAAAAACTGATAAGTGCCCTAACCTGTTTGGCTCAGTGGATAGAGCGTCGGCCTGTGGACTGGAGGGTCCCGGGTTCGATTCCGGTCAAGGGCATGTACCTTGGTTGCGGGCACATCCCCAGTGTGGGGTGTGCAGGAGGCAGCTGATCGATGTTTCTCTCTCATCGATGTTTCTAGCTCTCTATCTCTCTCTCTTCCTTTCTGTAAAAAAATCAATAAAATATATTTAAAAAAAAACTGGTAAGAATCACATAAAAGGGAAAGAACTATGTAAGGGGACCCATTGAGAGGGAGAATTGAGTACAGTGAACCATCCATGAGCAAAAGCACAAAACAGAAAACATCTTGTATCAGACAGCAACAAGAATTCCGGAGTAGATGACTGAAAGGGCAGGGGTCCTGATAGAAGGTGACTCTGAAGCATTAAACAAGGCGGGCTCCTCATGAGTCTTTTATGGAACAAAAATAATGATGGCCAGCCCTGGTAGGGTAGCTCAGCTGATTAGAGCATCCTTTCCATGTGCTGAAGGTTGCATATTTGACTCCTAGTCAGAGTACATACAAGAATCAATCAATAATTGCATAAATAATTGGAAAACAGATCTCTCTCTCTCTCTCTCTCTCTCTCTCTCTCTCTCTCTCTCTCTCTCTCTCTCCCTCTCTCTCTTTCTCTCTCTCTCTCCCTTTCCTTCCCTCTCTCCCCCTGTATTCACTCCATCTAAAAATTTAACAAATAAAAAATGAAAAAAATAATGATGGCCATATAATTTTTCTCACTCAAAAATAATATATCTTAAGGGAAAACATGGTCACAATTAACAATAAGCTGGCATAATATGGCATAATAAGCTTAAATACAGACAGTTGTTTTTTTAGCAAACTAGTCATATTAGCATACAACATTTAAGTTTAGGCTTTATCCTAATTATAAATCTTGTAAAGATTTTAATTAGGAATCAGATTTTTAAAGAGTATCATGTCTACTCGAGCAATGATTATTCTGGATAAAATGTGTATAGACCTTAGACCTTTTACAAAGTTGCAATAAGCAGAAAAACATCAGAGCAATTTTACGTAAGTAAATTCTCCAGGAGCTAAATTGCTGATTGGGTTTGTGCCTTAGAATTGAAGAAAATGGTATACAAGGGAAAGGCACATTGCCTTCCAGGACACCAGCGTACCATTGGGGAAATTACAGCACTGAAAGAGTTAATGCAGCTTCCAAACTTGCTTAAAAGGAATGTTTGGGGTAGATAGACACTGGAAAAATCTGGCTTATAATCACAGTACCTTTAAAATACTCAGACCCTAGAAATTGAAATCCTATGAGTGAAATTGTATAGCCCCTTGGTGTATACTAGAATATCTTATTATCTCTTTATATTTTATTCTGTGTGGCCTGATTAGCACTGGAAATTCACAAAAGGCAAACCACAAAGTCAGCTCTTCCTGGATTTCTGCCAAGATTACCTGCACATGTCTTTAGGGTTTTATTTTTAAAGGAAAGAGAGAATTTGGCACTTTTCTACTGGGGGCTTCATGGTGCTCCATAGACCATGCTTTGATACACACTGGTGAACCTTGATTTTAACTTTAATCAGTTAAACAGATTGTGGGCCTTTCTGTGGCATTTAAGTTTAAAGTTAGAGAATATGATATTGTTTTCTCACTTCTATAGGTAGATCCATTCTAGTTTTCAGATTCAATTGGTAAGTTGGCTTGAATTCTAGCTAGACACTCCCTCTAGAAAGAAGCTTGACAAATTTACTGAATGTGTGATCAGGAGGTAGTTTACAGATATGCCATATCCGATCTCACATAGTAGGAATCATCAGAAGGGAAGTTTCCAAAGGCTCCATGAGAAAAGGGACAGCTGGTAACTCATGTAAGTGTAAAACAAGTGGAAGAAGTGCCTTCAGATGCACCTTTGTAAACAACTAGGCTGCAAAGCTGTCATGAGAGGCTGTTGCACAGACCCTGTTGTGACTCTCAGTGGAGCTGGTGAAACTTTTGGGACAAGCTTCAGAGATCTGTGACCCCCTGGGAGTCATGCCACTGACAGCTGCTGGGATCTGGCATGGGTAACAGAAAGAACTAGGAGAGACACCGGGAATTAGGCACAGAGAAGAGCTGACATATTTCTGAAGTGAATAAAGGAGCAGATGAAAACCGCCATCACTAGAAGAAACTTAGGTAGGCAAGTGCCCAAAGGACAGTTTTGCCTGCACACTTCATAGACTCTGATGGGGTCCGAGGCTAGAAACTCTTGTTGTTAACATAAACAAAGTGAAGTCACTCAATTCCTTATTAAACATGTGACCCAGGTAAGAAAGTGAGTTATCTAAAAGCATGACTTATACCAAAAGTATTACCCAGTTTAGAAAAATTCCTTTTTGACATTTTTTAATCTAATTGAATATTTCTGAGGAATCATTGATAACCAACAGATAGCCAGGTATACTGATGAGATTTACACATAAAGGAAATGAATCATTATTTAAATAGGGTTCTAATGTATATTTTGTTCCTCTGCACCTTAAAATAAGGTGATTTATTGGTTAAGACTACTGATGTTGGCATGAGATAAACCTGGTGTACTGCATAAATCTCCATATGACCGGTTCCATCTGTAAATATGAATTATAACAGTAGAACATTTTCTAAGGGTGTTGTGAGAATTAAGTGGGATTATATTTTTAAAGTCTCAGGAACAGAATAAGTTATTAATATAGTATATATTATTTATTATTTTATGTGTATTTTAGATTATTCACTTGATATATGCATATTTTTAAAATATATTTTTTTATTGATTTCAGAGAGGGAGAGGGAGAGAGAGATAGAAACATCAATAATGAGAGAGAACCACTGATCAACTGCCTCTTGCAGGCCTCAGTTTTCTGTTAAATCCTGACTCTACTTCTAAGATAACTCCCCTTCTCTAATAGAATTTTACCCTATCATCTTTTCAGTGTTCCCATATAATGGTTAATTAAAAATAGTAAAGAAGAAAGAGGGGATCCCCATGTTACAGGCATTTACTAAGGAGCCACTTAGACTCCAGTCCTTGCTAAAACCTATGCCCCTACAAGAGAAACATACTCATGTCCTTTCTGGTCAAATGATAATTCAACATGTGAGAAAGTCAAGGATTAGGGAAAAATGAAATGACTCCAGGTCAAATGACCGCCAGAGGGGACAATTTGCATATCACGCTTTTATTTTACAAGACTTTCCTCACAGAACTTTGGCACCATTTGACATGTTATCTAAATCTGCAGGAGACTGTAAAGTCAGTGTGGCTCAGCAGTTGAGCACTGACCTATGAACACAGTTTGATTCCTGGTCAGGGAAAATGCCCAGGTTATGGGCTTAATCCCCAGCAGGAGTCATTTAGAAGGCAGCCAATCAATGACTCTCTCTCATTATATATATATATATATATATATATATATATATATATATATATATATATATATATATATCTTCCTCTCTCTGAAATAAATAAGAATATATTAAATCTGCAGGAGATGAAAGCATTTTATAGATGTGTGATATTAATATCTAAAATACTTAAACAAAGAATTAGTACAACACTAGGTTCAACTATACCATGAGCTAGCTGAAAGTCATAAAACTGCATAATTATCGTTCATGTCTTTAAACTCAAAAGGCCTTAAACAATTGTATGTATTTGCCTGCTACCTGTAAGTAAAAGACTATTTAATAGAAAAACCACTAAGTTTTCTCATCGCTCAAAATCAGCATTTTGGAACAACCAAGATGGCGGCATAGGTAAACATATGAACTTGCTGCTGTGCACAACCACATAAAACTACAACTAAAAGACAAAACAGATATCATTGAGGACCATGGGAAGGCTGGCTGAGTAGAAATTCTACAACTAGAAGGAAAGAGTAAAGCACATTGAATCCAGTAGGAGGTGTAGAAGTGTGGAGGTATGGAGGTGTGCACGAAAGGGGCTGGAAGCTGTGTACACTGTTGTCTTTTTCAATTGTGATGGAGATACAAGCTCTGGACTGCTCTGAACTCCAGTTCCAGGTGAGAATTTGGGGACCTAGACTCATCTGGAGAGAAACTAGACTGTCTGGCATTGGGCCAGAATGTGAGGGCTGCTTTCTTATAGAGGTGCTTGCACTGTTCATTGTTCCTGAAAAGGGCCATTGGACACAGACCCTGGGACCTCTCCAAGGCACACTGGCAGGCATTGTGGTTTGCTCTGCCCTGGTGATTCCCTGGGACCCCGCCCCACCCAATTTACAACCCCACCCAAGCTATGCACAGAGGCTTTTGCATATGAATGGCCTGGTCTTTCTCCACCTAAAAATTTGTCAACCTGTACCTGGTTCAGAGGAACCCTGAGCTTCCAAAAGAAGGCCTAAGGCTCCTCAGCAGCTTGCATTGCTTCACAGCTGCGCCTCGTCTGGGCACCTCCAAACCCTAAACAAAGAGAAGGAATCAACAGATCTCTCTCTAGCTCCTGCTGAGTGGACTCAGGCAGTGGCTGACTTTGCACCTCCTTGGAGATCCAAGGGCCAGTGTACCCAGTGGTCAGAGTGAGAATCCAGATTACAACTCTTCATATCCATAAGAGACACACTCAGGGGGCAGACTCAGTGAACACCATAGCCCCATTGAAGCAAGTTCTGCCCCATAAGGGTGTTTCCAGCACAGAAGTTCTTTCATTGTAGAGACAACTAGTCCTCATAGCCAATTGCCCTGGAGGTCAATTCCTCCTAGTGATAGCAACAGCATTCAAGGTTTAAATACAAGAATATGCACAGAGGGGTGCACCAAGAGTGTCCACTTCAGGTAATTAGGGAAGCTGAGCCACTGGGCCTTATAGGACACCTAACACACAAAGCCACTCTATCAACACAGGGAAGCAGCCAAAAGGCAAAGACAAAGAAACAGGTCACAAATAAAAGAAATGGAGGAAAGCAAATTGTGGGATATAGAGTTCAAAACCATGGTTATAAGATTACTCAAAAATCTTCTAGAAACCACAGAGAAATATAGTGAGACCCTCAAGGATAGGAAAAAGGACCAATTAGAAATTAAGCATACACTGACTGAAATAAAGAATAATATACAGAGGTCCAATAGCAGACTAGAGGATCCCAAGAATCAAGTCAAAGATTTGAAATATGAAGAATCAAAAACACTCAACTGGAAAAGCAAAAGGAAAAAAGAATACAAAAATATGAAGATAGTGCAAGGAGCCTCTGGGACAACTTCAAGTGTACCAACATCTGAATTATAGGGGTGCCAGAAGAAGAGAGAGAGAGCAAGATTATTGAAAACCTATTTGAAAAAATAATGACAGAAAACTTCCCCTACCTGTTGAAAGAAATAGACTTACAAGTCCAGGAAGCATAGAGAAGCCCAAACAAAAGGAATCCAAAGAGGACCGCACCAAGATACATCATAATTAAAATGCCAAGGGCAAAAGACAAAGAGAGAATCTTAAAAGCAGCAAGAGAAAAACAGTTAGTTACCTACACAGGAGTACCCATACGACTGTCAGCTGATTTCTCAACAGAAACTATGCAGGCCAGAAGGGAGTGGCAAGAAATATTCAAAGTGATGAATAGCAAGAATCTACAACCAAGATTACTCTATCCAGCAAAGCTATTATTTAGAATTGAAGGTCAGATATAGAACTTCACAGATAAGAAAAAGCTAAAGGAATTCATCACCACAAAATCAGTATTATATGAAATGATGAAGGGTATTCTTTAAAAAGGGGAATAAGAAGAAAAAGGTAAAGATAAAAATTATGAGCAATGAAGTGACAACAAATACATATCTACCAACAAGTGAATCTAAAAATCAAGTGAATAAAAAACCTGATGAACAGAATAAACTGGTGAATAGAATAGAATCAGGGGCATAGAAAGGGTGTGGACTGACAATTCTCAGGGCAAAGGGGGTGTGGGAGTGCAAGAAGATACTGGACAAAAATTGTACACTTATGGACAAGGACAATATGGAGGTAAGGGCAGGGGGTGGCGTGGGAACCAAGTGGAGGGGAGTTTTGAGGGGAAAAGGGGGAACAACTTTTATAATCTGAACAATAAAAATTTATTTTTTAAAAATCAGCATTTTGACTCATCTTACTGGAAATCACAAAAGAAAGAAAAATTGACCAAGTGTCTTTATGTTTTATATTATTATCAACTCTGTGGCAATGTTTTGTTTGGCAAGAAAAGAACAAGTTTGAGAGTGTGAAATTTAAAGTGAACTCCTTCCGTTATATATTGATTGAATTGATTGCTGATTTCCTAGATCCTGGCAAGTTAGAATTTGCAGTTGGATTTTTTAAAAAAATATAACCTGCAGATTTATATCGCCTTGAACATAGTTTCACATTTTCATACAGTTTGGAGAATTACTTCTATTCACTTTTAGCCTTGAGAAATGGTGGGTGTCTGAAAATGGTCTGGTATGAAATTTCCCACGGTAAGAGTGCACACAGTCCTTCCACAACAATGTATTTGAAATTTATTTTAAATAATGAAATATACACTGAAAACGTGTTCTATAAAAGCATTCAGATTTAGAGAACAAAAAGGTTTGGGGCCCAATTAGCAGTTCAGATCTATACAAAATAGCTTCGAATCTTAGAAATTTGTGAAACCACACTGCTTCAGTATTTGCAGTTTGTTACAGGTAGCATTTTAATTTGGGGTGCAGTTTTAAAACATGTCACCTTTTAATATTATAATTCATTTGTATCTCCTCTTAGTGACCACATTAATAAATTAATGATGTGAATAACACAAAAGTGAGAAAAAGCCTAGTACACTTGGTTATTAAGAAAAACAAACAAACAAACAAGCAAAGGTTTCTCTAACTTTTGGCTACTATTTTGAAACAAATTCGCTGTCTGAGGACCTCAACTATACAGTTTCCCCAACCATACACTGTTCTTGTTTCACTTACCAATATAATACATACTAGGGGCCCGGTGCACAAAAATTTGTGCACTCGGGGTGGAGGGAGTCCCTCAGCCCGACCTGTGCCCTCTGACAGTCTGGGACCCCTCAGTGGATGTCCTATGATGGCCCCAGTCTGCCAGGCGCCTTTTGTGTGTGTATGTGTGTGTGTGTGTGTGGCCACTGGGGACCTGCCCCCAGCCCCATCAGAGGCTCGGAGCAGTCCTCCTGTGTGTGTCTACCTGCCGGGGGCCTGCCACCAGGCACACCGTGGAGGCTTGGAGCAGGCACCCCCTCTATGTTGATCTCTCAGACTCTTGCCCTCCCCAGCATGTTGTTCTCTTTTTTGAGCTGTGACCAGGGCTGCGGGCGGCCTGCCT
>PVJC01036058.1:0-17917 GCA_004026665.1 Murina feae | reverse complement strand
TGGAGGAAGATGGGCAGTAGGCAAGCTTGGGAGGCAGGCAGCACCCAGCCCTGGCCACAGCTCAAAAAAGAGAACAACATGCAGGGGAGGGCAAGAGTCTGAGAGATCAACATAGAGGGGGTGCCTGCTCCAAGCCTTGATGGTGTGCCTGGGGACAGGCCCCCAGCAGGTAGACACACACAGGAGGACTGCTCCGAACGTCAGATGCGGCTGGGGGCAGGTCTCCAGTGATGACACACACACACTCATACACACACAAGGTGCCTGGCAGACTGGGGCCATCATAGGACATCCACTGAGGGGTCCCAGACTGTGAGAGGGCACAGGCCGGGCTGAGGGACTCCCTCCACCCCAAGTGCACAAATTTTTGTGCACCGGGCCCCTGGTATATATATATAATTACGTGTAATGTTATACATATACACACATCATAACTCTGCCCATGGATTTAATCATTCTTTAAAATAATTGATTTAATTTAACTTAACAAGAATACACTTCACACCTTGGCACTTTTTTTCTGGAATATAAGTTATGTATCTATACTTTAATCATTTATAGGTCATAAAATCATTAAATATAAATACACAAAGTATCTGCAAATAAGAAAAAAATAAATCACATTTTTTTCTACAGTAAGCTTATGGCTCCTGCAAATATTTTAAAACGCTAGGAAATGTTTATTTCAAATATTGAATACAAATAGATAGCTGGTCTACATTGTCTTTTCTATGCTTATGGCAGACATTGCTACCATGATTCGTTGACTTTAAAATGCCATGAATCATTAGACACACCATCATTTTGTGTTTGATTAAAAAATACTATGCCAATTAGACTGTGACATGTCATTGATTGTTATACACACCTCAATTCCAGAAAAGGAAAAGTATCAATCCTAGCATATATGAAATATTGTAATCAATCATTAACTCTGAATACAGCCTCTGATTATTTAGCAAAGCAACATTCCTTACAGGCATACCATGGAGAAGGATAGTTTTGATATGGAAATGATTGGATGTTGAGAATTGCCTGTGATGACAACAGGAAATTTGAAATCCTGTAGTTAATGAACAGGAAAAAGTTTGCTATATGATAAATCTAGAAAATTGTGTGCCACTCTGATCTTATCTTTTGAAAAAGTTAATTTACTGAAGGAATTTCCCATGAGCATATCTTTCTAATTTCATTTGGTTACCAACAATAAACTAGAATTTATATGAAAAGAAGGGAAGAAAAAATAGAGAGAGAAATATAGCATTAACCAAGTTTTCTTGTGTTAGGGCCCATACATATGTATTTCATGTGTAGTTTTTAATTGATAACCCCAGGAGCCTGAAAAGTTTTGACCTATTCATTTTTACTGATAAAGGACCTGAAGTTTGGGTTAGTGAGTAACTTACTTAAATTCACACATCTGAAGGTGCAACTGTTGAGGTTAATATCCAAATCTTATTTCAAACCTTAGGTCTTCTCTACTATCTCAGAACACCTCTGAAATTTACTTACAAGAATTTGGCTCCACAAATTATTCAGCAAATTAATTAATGCCACCATATAATGAGAACTGAAATCTCCTGATGGGGTCTGCTTATAAGATTTATATTTATCTAATGTATTCTGATTATTTGCCTATTTCTGGGCACTTCTGTACAGAAAAACTTGCTAGTGGCACCTGGTCATTTCTGGGACTCCCATAAATATTCCTACTCATTCTTCTTCACCTTTGTCTGTAGACTTCTGTGCATTATAGTTTATTTCAAGATGCTGGGGCTGCAGTTATTCAACTTCCTCCATTTTCTCCTTTGGTTTGACTCAACTATCTTTCACATGCACACATTTAGCAAGATAGAATGATTCTGTATTCCTAACCTAGCCTATCACATGCTTTTTAGAAAAACTATGTTTCTTCTTTTTAAAAAGAATACAGTTTAGCTCAATTAATAAAACTTTATGTTTTAAAATTACTGAACTACTTCTCATGATGCCATTGCATGTTGAGGTGACAAATAATTAGAAAACAAAAAGGAGTGAAAATAACTTAGTGAGCCATAATAGAGAAACTGTCTTTACTTTCAGAAAAACCAACTTGTTCATTCTAAGAAGACATTTTGTTCTTTGTAGAACATGCTACTTCATTTTAAGGCTTTTCTCTGTGAAGAAGTTGTTCCCTCTGGTGCCTGAAACTACTACAAAAGCCTATTGTGATTTTTTTGGTGGAAACCATGACTCTCTTGGGTGTATTACTCTGGCTTAAAGTGGCCCCTCAATTGTAAGTGATCAAATTGCTACATGGGCCATTTATACAGAGGTATTTCTTTTTGAAGTAAGAGTGAAATCAAGTGTTTTTTGTGCCACACCAGGGACCCCACATGCTCCAATAGATAAGCCACTGACCTAAGGATGTGAAATACTTTATACTTTCATTTTGCTCATATGCTTTGTTATCTATTTAGATAGATAAATCTTGTTATTTTGAATTCGGAGACATTAAAACTACCCCCAAATTTTAAAAAATTAGATATTTCATTTTAACTGAAATTGAGCAAGTACTTACACAACTTCTTATTTGAAAAAGGCAACAGCGGAGATATTTTTTTTAAGGAGGGAGGGTATTTTAAGAACAGAAAAATAAATAAAACTGCCTTAGTAACAGTGGCTTTAATCTGGATTTAAGGTGTCTATGAATGATGAAGCTGGGAACAGAAGTCTCCATGTTCTTGTCAAGATTTTTAAGCTATCTAATGAAAAGCAGAGATAAGGGTAAACAATAAAATAAATTGTTAACTTCCTTGATTTTGACTGAAGTTTAATCAACCCCCTGTCATGACATTATTTTCATAATGTTTAAAAGACTCCATTGGTGGTTATATGATACTAATTTTTAAATAAGGAAAAATATTAAGTAATGCAGGTTAATAAGTAGAGATTTTTTTTAATACAAGATCCATGAAGGGAAACTACTAAAAGGGATGATTAATAATAAAATTATTTGAGCTTTAAAAAACTATAAGAGATTATTTTGTTGAGAATTTTTCTACCTGTGATCACCTGGGATCTTTGCTTATAATTTTCCCCCTTCTCCTCTTCTTATCTGGCTTTGATATAAGGGTAATGTTGGCTCTTTAATATGAGTTGAAAATGTCCTCTCTTCAAGTTTTTCAAAGAGTTGGAAAGGATTAACATTAATTCTTCTTTACATGTTTGGTAGACTTTATCAGTTAAGCCATCTGGCCTTGGTAGGTTTGTTTGTGATTACTAATTCAATCTTCTTTCTAGTAATTGGTCTGTTCAGGTTTTCTGTTTCTTCATGATTCAGTCTCAGTAAGTTATGTGTTTCAAGGAATGTATTCATTTCTCAGAGTTACCCAATTTGTTAGTATATAATTGTGCCCAGTATTCTCTTATGATTCTTTGTGTGTTATTAGGGTATTAGTCATAATGTCTCTTTTTCATTTCTAATTTATATATCTGAGTCTTATTATCTTAGTTATTCTAGCTAAAGATTGGTCAAATTTATGTTTTAAAATAAGACCTAAATGAGTAGGAGGAAGAGAATAACAAAGATGAGAGCAGAAATAAACAAAATAGAGTCTAATAAAACAATACAGAAGATCAACTAAACTAAGAACTAGTTCTTTGAAAAGATAAATGGGACAGATACACCTTTAACCAATCTCACCAAGACAAAAAGAGCAAGGACACAAGTACAATCAGAAGTGCAAGAGGAAAAGTAATAACTGACATACAGAAATACAAATGATTATAAGAAAATGCTATGAACAATTATATGCCAACAAATTTGACAATCTTGAAGAAATGGATAAATTTCTAGAAACACACAATCTTCCAATATTGAACCACAAAGAAACTGAATTTGAACAGATTGACTACAACCAATGAAGTCAAAGCAATATTCATCTATCTTCAATATAAATAAGAAAATTATAAGAATTAGGCTCTAAAGTTAAATATAAATATAGGCTTTTCTTATACATATGCATGTATGCTTAAATATGTCACATTTTCTTTATCTATTTATCTGTCAATGGACACTTAAGCTGTTTATAAATTTTGGCTATTGTGAATAATGCTCAGTACATAGTCATGCAGATATCTCTTCCAGATAGTGATTTCATTTCCTTTGAATATGTAAACAGAAGTATGATTGCTGTATCATGTAGCAGTTCTATTTTGAATTTTTGAGGAAGCGCCTTACTGTTTTCCATGTCTGTACAATTCACATTCCCACCAAAGTGTACAAGGGTCCTCTCTTCTCCATAGCCCTGCCAACGTTTATTATCTTTTGTCTTTCTGACATCTCACTGTAGTTCTGAGTTACATTTTCCTAATGGTTAGTGATATTGAGCACCTTTTCAGATACCTATCACCTCAATAAATGCATAAAATAATATAGGTAAAGGAGTTGGGACCCATATAAACTTAGCTTACAGCTTTTAGATTTTAGGGTTTAAAGGTTGTTACCTAAACTTTAATCCTGTAAACCATAACTGTTGTTCAACAAAGTTTTTTTTTATTTTACAATTTTTTTAAATTGCTATCATCAAATATTATATAGATAATAAACATTTGTCCCTTATCTTTAATAAAAATGAGATCTTTCTCTTTTATTCTTATTACCTCCTTCCACTTCTCCCTCCAAACTCCCTCTCTCATCCATCCATCCATCCACATCTAATCACCCACCCACCTACTTATATATTATCCACACATAATGAAGGGTCCAGGAAAATATCCCCAAATTCCTACACATCACCGGAGATAATACAAAACACTATTGTTGTTGTTGTTAAATGGACAAAAAAAAATAGTTTTTATATTTAAAAATTTACTAATAGGGTAGTAGATACTGATGTTAGTATTTAAGAATATAAATTAAACACTTTATTATAACTATTATAAATATAACATTGTAGTTTTAGTATATTGTTAAACCATATACACGTCAATCATATTGTTAAAGATATGTGATATCTCAAGTGTTTGAAGAGTCTAAAATATATATTCTTCATTTTTTCCCCCAAGTCCACTTTTCTACGTCTAACAATTCAAACTTCAAGGTATAGTTATGATTCAAATAAGTAATAGAATGCAATACAGTCCACAAGATAGTTACTAACTCAAAATTCCATAAGAATTTTACTTAATACTCAAAACTCTGCAAAGATACCCAAAGGAATATTGATACACTGCAGTAGGATACTGCAGTCTTCATAAACTCCCTTTTCATACCCTAAAATCAATTGACTTCTATTCCTTTATGCATCTATCAATTCTACGGGAAAATGCTCTTATAAAAATCAATGTGCAAAAGACTTCTTTATAGCCTTTTTTTGTCTCTTCAAAAGGGTGTTTGATGTTTTACTGTGAATACCAAGTGCTCCTGATGATCAAAATGTAAAAGTTGTTCCTAACATTTTACAAATAAAAGAAACATTACATCATCTTGATGTCATGAGAAAGTTTCTATTTCATCTCCCAGATGCAAATATACTGATTAAGAATTTATTTACCAGTGCTAGAAAAGATTTACTTTTGAAAAATTTTATTGAATATTTTCATAAATAAACTCTTAATTATTTAATGAATCTGAACTAATAATATCATATTTATTTTTTATTGTAAGTCAGCTTGAAGTTTATTTCAAAATGGCATATGTTTGCCACTTGTGCAAAGTATGAAAAGAACAAAACTAAAGAATTAAGGTGAAAGTTAAAGTACAATTTTAGAGAAGTAGATTATTTTTCAAGAGGAAAAAAGTATTCAGCATATATTTAAGTATTGAAAACCTCAAGTCAAATCCCACTATGTGTTTCCAAAGGCAAGTTTGAATTTATTCCCTGTGGTTAAATTGCATTTCATATTTTTTTAAATAAATAGCATAGGCAGCTGCTTGATGTCAACTGTATATTTTGTTTGTATCACTTATTTGTTCAATTTGAAGTTTATAAAATCCACCCAAAGCTGACTTTGTCAAATGCATAATTAAAGAACTTAAACCAAACCTTATTGAGTAAATGGTTATTTCATCTCCAAAATATTGTGTTTTCTCCAGAAGAGAATTCAAGAGAGAAGTATAGAGAGCTGTTTTGATTAAACCCTAAATAATAAGCCTTATTTCCCCTTACTTTCTTTTCTCCTTGCTCTTCTCTCCTTGTTCCTTTGCTTTCTCAGATTAAGAAATGAAACTTTGCTCTGGCAGGATGGCTCCGTTGGTAGGAGCTGTGGGTTTGGTCCCTGGTTGGTGCAGGTAGGGGAGGCAGGTAGAGGATTGCCTTTCCTCTCTCATATCCATATTTCCCCCTTCCCCTCTCTAAAAATCAATAAACATATCCTCAGGTTATGGCTTTTTGTTTGTTTTTTTCAATAAATGATTTGAACTTTCTGAAAGAAAAATACCTATTTGCGAGATGTGACTGGATTTGACTTTAATGGCTCTGAGTAAAGAAGTGGCACGTGGGCAAAGACGAATGATTTCTGACTAGAAATTTCACTGTTGATATAATCTTAACATGTGCTTGAAATGATTTCGTCAGTTAAAGTCTTTGGATAATAAAACAGTTGCTAAATGAGCGACACTCTTGGATTACTTATTTCAACACGTATTTACATTATAGTTATGTCTTCAAGAGACCTGATATATAAGCTAGATATTTTTGATAATTAAAATTATTTATACATTTTAGAATTTATACAATTCTAAAAGAAGTTGTCTTTGCTTGTTTGTTCGGGTTTCTTTATTTGTTTTAGAAAGGCATTATCCAGTTTCTCTTAATTCTTTCATCTGTTCATTTAGTAAATATTAATTAATCACATGCAAAGATCAAAATGGAGTTCCTTGAACTGGAAATATATCCTGTGAAAAATTAAACAAGGTTGTCAAGAAAAGTGTCAGATTTAGAAAAGGGCAGCAGGTAATACTGGCTATCATTTCAGTGAAATGCTCACATTGACTGGGGCCTCTTGGGAGATTATCTGAGTCTATAGAGGTGTGCATTTTTAATTGTCTTTGACATAGGGCATAAAAATAAAATTATATAAAATGGAAAATACAACCAATTGCTGTTCATGAAAATGCAAATGAACATTGCCCAAGTAGTAGTAAACTTAAGTCAAATCCTCATTCCAACAGGTTGTAACAGGTGACTTATTCCCTTAATTAATGAGTTATGTAATAAAATCTTTGACACATGGTCAATTCATATTTGATGAAAGTAATGATTTTACCATTTTGAAATTTTACTTAAAAAAGATATTTATTTTTTGACATTTATTTTTTGACATTTATTTTTATTGGATCTTATATAAATGCCAGAAAAACTTAAAAAGAGAATTCTTTCATTCTCATTCATAATAATGGATATAATAAGACGGTTTCTATAGAAGGCAGAAAGTTCTCATGTCATCACAGAAATATAAATGGTAGTATGTTTCAACTGTCTTAACTTCTAAAACAAAATCTATTTATTTTGAAAGACCCAAAAGTAAGGATATATTGTTTTCTTGGTTTCGAGTACCTTTTTTTTTTTAACTTTGGCTAGGACCAATAAGATTGTATAATATTTGGATAGTGATTATTTCTAGTTAACCTGAAATGAAAGTATACATATTGTTTACAGAGTTGATGGTAAATATAGCTGAACACCCACCGTGCAGTTTACAGGATCCAGCTGGTTATTATAAGCTTTTATGAATAGTCTATAAAATTTAATAGATATCCATTTCTGGTACCTTACTCCCAGAGCTATAATCAGGTAGGAAATCAGCCCACTTGAAAGAGAATGTTACAGTATTTAATCACAAACCTTGACATTATTAGTATCTGATATCCAGTAGTGATATCTGTCAATGCTAAAATACTAAACATATGTATAAACTTGAATAGTGTGATAATTGAAGATACTAGTGTACATTTTTTTTCTGAAAATTTACCAAGTACTCTCAAATAATTTTTTAAGTTCCTTATTCTACATTTTATTACTTAATTACTTAGCAAGGTAGGAATTCATATAAAATAACTTTAAAAATAATTTTATTATCTACTGATCACAACACTCATTTAATAAGATTGTTCAAGGAAACGACATATAAGCTATTTAGATGATTAAAATTTTGATATTATAAACATTTTTTTCAAATGTTATGAATGATTTCTGAATAAAGTTAGCACACTTGTACTTTTTGAAGGCCTATGAGTTCCAACTTAAAAATTTGCAATATGAAAATTCCAATTTCATATTATTTGACCTCAGAAGACTTCCAGTTAAGATGGTAGTACAGGTAAACACTATGCTCACCTCTGCCCATGACCACATCAAAATTACATCTAAATTACAGAATAACCATCCTTGATAACCACCTGAAGACTAGGTGAACAGAAGTCCTATAATTAAGGATATAAAGAAAAGATATGAGGGGCTAAATAGTGATAAAAAAATAAAATTACATAAAATTAAATTTCAAAAATAATACAAATACAAATTAATTAAAAAAAGAAGAAGAAGAAGCTACATGGAAACTGGTAGGAGGGGCAGAGATGCAGAATGGGTTGGTTTACACACATGGTGTAGTGATTAAGAATAAAAAAGGATATCTTGGATACAGTGATCCCCTCTGAGGAGCAAGGGGTCCCAGCCCATACCAGGCTCCTCAGCACAGGCCTCCCGTGCCAGGAAGAAGCGTTATAAGATCTTGCTGTGAAAACCTGCAGCAACTGAGTCTGAGTGACGGATAGAATTTATGGAGACCTATGTCTTAAAGGACCCAAGCTCAGACTCAGCAGCTCAAATATTCACTAGTTCTGGGTTCCAGCACAGAGTTAGAAGCTTGCAAAGTGTCAGGGACATCCTGGGAAGAACTGAATTGACTAGCTTCAGGTTGAAGGTTAGAAGGGGAGGGGTTGGAAAGATTGCTCCAGGATGGTAGTCCTGGTAGACATCCTTGTTCTTTTGTTGAGTCTTCCCCCACCCAGCCTACCCAGTGTAGGTGGGTGCCAAATCTGAGTGTTCCATTAACCTGGCTACCACTGTTCACACCACCCTGCTCCAGTCAATTTTTGCACCCAGCCAAATCTATTCCAGTGGCTCCTGCCTAGGCTTGTGCCATGGACTTTACTAAAATATATCAAATGTCTACAAACATTAAACAAGCAGCAGCTATTCTCCATGTTCCCTGTACCTGGCTGAACGAATCCAAGTCCAGCACAAGCAGCGACTAGTCTCAATTTGCATTATAAGTCCTACCAGGTAGCCCCAAGCCTGGAATAAGCCATAACAAGTCTTAGCTTTGAATGTAGCCTCAAAAAAAATAACCACAAACTGGGCACAAGTGTCAGCTGGTCTCAGCTGACAACATGGTGGCCATCAAAGGGTCTTAAGCCTGACAGTAGTGGCATCCAGCCTAGGTTGACAGAGTAGCCTCTCTCAAGAACCTCCAAGGCCAAGACAAGTGGAAACCAACTGCAAATCACTTTGTAGACCATACCAGATGGCCCTTAGATAGGCACAAATGGTGGCTGACCTTGACCTGCACCAGAGTCCTTCCCAGTAGGCCCAGAACCAAAATACCTGGCAGCCAGCTTCAGAACACACCAGTCCATAAACTAACCAGCTCCAGAAATGATATACTTAAAGATCATGAATTTGGCTGGCACAAAGAGCCCTATTAAAGAGATTTCTGCTCCATGGATTCAATCCCCACAGAATAGTTTTTCCAATGTAGTCATGGTCAGAACTCACAGCCAGTCAGCCTAAGGGTCAATCCTATGCACAGAGGTGCCACCAGAAACCCACGCTTATAAAAACAGGAGAGCATAAACAGCACAAGGGACAGTCCTGAAACACCCAGCTAAGGTGACCAGAGAGACTAAACGACTAGATCACATAGGATAGCTACTACATTAGGCCACTGCCAAAACTAGGAGATGGAGCAGCTCTACCTAATATATAGAAACAAACAGGAAGTCTGACAGAATAAGGAGCCAAAGAAACATCTTTCAAATGAAAGAACAGAACAAAACTTCAGATAATCAAACAGAGACAAGCAGTCTATGAGATGCAGAATTCAAAACACAGGATTCAAGAATGCTCAGATAATTAAGAAGAAAATAGATTATCTCACAGTGAATTTCAATAAAGTAGGACACAAAAATAGAGATTGTAAACATGAAAAAGACCAGTCAGAAAGAACAGAAGAACAGAATAACTGAAATGAAAAATACATTAGAAGGAATCAAGAGTAGATTAGATAAAGCTAATGATCAGATCCGCAATCTAGAAGGTAAGGTAACAAAAAACACCCATGCAGAACATCAAAAAGAAATAAATTTTAAATGAGAACAGTCTGAGGGAACTCTGAGACTACATTAATGGTACCAATATTCACATCATTGGTATACCAGAAGAAGAAGAAAGAGAGCAGGAGTCTCCTGAACATACATTCAAAAAAGTAATGACAGAAAACTTTAATCTGGAGAAGGAAATAGGCATATAAGTCTAGGAAGTGCAGACAGCCCCAAACATTATGAACTCAAAGTGGCCAACACCAAGTCACATCATAATTAAAATGCCAAAGGTTAAAGACTAAGAGAGAATCTTAAAAGTAGAAACAGAAAAGCAGTTAATAATATAAAATGGAGCTCCCATACGACTGTCAGCTTATTTCTAAACTGAAGCTTTGTAGGTCAGAAAGAATTGGCATAAATTCTTAGTGATGAAAGACAAAGACCTACAACCAAGATTGCTCTAATCAGAGAGGCTATGATTTAGAATTAAAGGAGAAATAAAGAGTTTCTCAGATAAGTAAAAACTAAAGCAATTCATCACCACTAAACCTGTCCTCTAAGACATGCTAAAGGGATATCTTTTGGAAGGAAAGATCAAATAAAAATAAATTAAAGAAAAAATTCTCATTGTCAAAGGCAAACATGTAGCAAAAAGCAGTGGATCAACCAACTCTAAAGCTAGTATAGGGTTAAAAGAAAAGTAAGAAGACTATGATTAATTCTAGTATAAACTGAGGGATACATGTAAACACACACAAAAAAAGTAAAAAAACAAACAAACAAACATGGAGGAGGACAGTTAAAATTGTAGAGATGTTAGAATGTGTTCCAACTAAAGCCACCACCAATTTAAAATCCACTGTTGTTAGCATAGTGTGGTATATTTGAAGTACAAGGTAATCACAAATCAAAAGTGCTATACAAAAATTAAAAATAAATGCAAACATAACACTGTAGAAAGTCATCAAAATACAAGAGAAGAGAGCAAGAGAATAAGAAAGGAACAGAGAAAAACTATAAAAACAACCAGAAAAAAATTGATAAATGGCAATAACTACATACTTATCCACAATTACTTTAAATATAAATGGACTAAATGTGAGAATCAAAAGACATAGGGTGGCTGAATTAATAAAAATAACAAGACCTGTACATATGCTGCTAACAAGAGACCCAGTTCAAATCAAAAGACACATATAGACTGAGAGGAATGGTATTAAAATTTTCATGCAAATAGAAACAAACAAACAAAAAAGCTTGTTTGGCCCTGTGGATAGAGTGCCAGCCTACAGATTGAAGTGTCCCGGGTTCAATTCTGGCCAAGGGCATATGCCCAGGTGGTGGGCTCAGTCTCCATTGTGGGGTGTGCAGGAGGTTGTCAATCAGTGATTCTCTCTCATCATTGATGTTTCTATCTTTCCCTTTCCCTTCCTCACTGAAATCAATAAAAAAAAGTTAGGGTAGCAGAAGTTATTCAAACAAAATAGATTGTAAAACAAAGGCTGTAATAGGAGATTCTGAATAAAGTGACAGAATGTGTTTTTAAGTAATCATAAATATGTCACTTGATAGATTTATTTTTGTATCCTCAGCCTCAGAATCACAAATGACAGAGTAAAGGCTAAGTACATAGTCATCAACCAGATAACTGACTGAGTGAGAGAGTGAGGTCTTCAAGGTGGAGTTGATTAGATTGTACTTGGAGGTTTCCATATTCATTTTTTTTCTTCTCTCTACTACAGATTGCTTGAGGTTTTCTAGTTCTTGTGTTGGATTATCTGCATATCATTTAGCTAAACTTTTGACCTTTCTGTATAAACTGGATCATGAATGACAATTTTTCTATCAAAAAGTTTTTCTTGTAGAATAATGGTTGCTCAATGCAGGCTGGCTCCGCTTAGACCTATTTCAAAGACCCCTGACTATGTCCATAACCTCTGAAATCTACTTTTCACTTTTTCTAGGCTAAGTTTTTAATAACTGCCACTTTCTTCCTGCTGGTAGCTTAGAGGCAGTGGGAGTGATTACATAAGTTGGCATTCCTGAGTTTGTTCATGGAATAACTGTCTGACAAAAGTAGCAGACTCAAGCACAGTTTGAAACACATGTGAAGGGAAATGGTAGGTGAGAAAATGATAAAAGTATAAGATGTGTCCTATTCATTATCTCCTACAACCTTTTCTGTCCTAATTTCAATAAACCACCCACTGGGAGAAAATTTATTGACTATGTTTATGCAAGTTACACATTATTTCTGGATCACTATGTGGAAACTAATTAGCAATGGAATGCTTTTACTCTGTGTAATAGGGTTTTACATCCATATTAAATTGACATATTTTAAGAAGTCATTTGAATAATCCTATCTATATAAAAGAGTAATGTGCAAATTAGGCATCACTCTGTGACAAAGATGGCCTCCCCCATGGCCACAAGATGGCCGCCCCCATGGCCACAAGATAGCGGCGCCCAGTCCATCTCAGCCCTGCCACTGAAGTGGTCAGGCCTGTTAGCCAGGCAGGTGGCAGGGGAGGTGGGGGGCCTGAGGGGTGGAACAGGTAATCAGAGGGGGGTGGGCGTCCCCTGCCCAGGACAGAGGCCTTCACCAGAGGCCTCAGGCATGGGCAAGGGTGGAGCTGGTGATCAGAGGGGGCAGGAGCAGAGCTGGTGATCAGAGGGGTATGAGGGTGCCCTACCCAGGCATAAGGCCTGGGCTAGAGGCCTCAGGCCTGGGCAGGGGTAAGACCAGAGATCGCAGAAACCTGGGCTTCGCAGAGCCAGTGATTGGGGGACAGGGGCAGAGCCTGCGATTGCAGGGGTCTGGGAACTGGTGGAGCCAGTGAAACAGGAGTCTGGGGGTGCCCTGCCCAGGCCTGCAGGCTTGACCAGAGGCTGAAGTGGGGCAAGGGTGGAGCCCGCAATCTTAGGGCCTTGGCTCTGTGAAGCCAGCAATCAGAGGGGCCTGGAGGTCTTCTTCCTAGGCCTATAGCCTCAGGCAGAGACTGCAGGCCTGGGCAGGGGCAGAGCCAGTGATCACAGGGATCTGGGGGTTCCTTGTCCAGGCCTGCATATTCGGCCAGATGTTACAGGCCTGGGCAAGGGTGGAGCTAGCATTGGAGGGGAAGGGATGGAGCCGGTGATTGGAGTGAACTACATACAGAGGAAACACCTTTTCTGACCACTCATTGGCTAAGCTCCCTGTATGCCACTGGTAATATTCTTTTTTTAAAAAATATATTTTATTGATTTTTTATAGAGAGGAAGGGAGAGGGATAGAGAGTTAAAAACATCGATGAGAGAGAAACATCGATCAGCTGCCTCCTGCACACCTCCCACTGGGGATGTGCCTGCAACCAAGGTACATGACCTTGACCAGAATCGAACACAGGACCCTTCAGTCCGCAGGCTGACACTCCATCCACTGAGCCAAACCGGTCAGGGCCACTGGTAATATTCTTAGTTACTTGGGTAATATGAATCCCTAAAGGCGATCTAGGGTTTTTCCACCACACTCCTGGAGAAGAAAAAAATGAAGGTCCATTGCTGGAGGGCTAAGAAATGTCATATCCTGCCCTAGCTGGTTTGGCTCAGTGCATTAATGCCTCAGCCTACTGACTGCAGGGTCTGGGTTCAGTTCTGACCAAGGGCATGTACCTAGGTTGCATGCTCCTCCCTGGCCAGGGCCCAGGTCAGGGCATATGCGGGAAGCAACCAATCAAAGTTTTCCTCTCACTTTAATGTTTCTCTCTGTTTTTCCCTTCTCTTCCACATTCTCTCAAAATCAATGGAAATATATCCTCAGGTGAGGAAGGAAAGAAAGAAAGAAAGAAAGAAAGAAAGAAAGAAAGAAAGAAAGAAAGAAAGAAAGAAAGGAAGGAAAGAAGGAAGGAAGGAAGGAAGGAAGGAAGGAAGGAAGGAAGGAAGAAAGAAAGAAAGAAAGAAAGAAAGAAAGAAAGAAAGAAAGAAAGAAAGAAAGAAAGAAAGAAAGAAAAGAAATGTCATATCTTATGAAAGACACATCTTGAAAATGCCTAAAGAAAGTTGTCATTTTTTTCATGGTGAAGGGACTGGAGTCCCTGTTGATGAAAACACCTTGGTGGCTGCGATGACTGGCAGTAGCTGCAGCAGTGGGATGATGGGGCTGGTGGCTTCCCCTGATCAGCCAGGTCCCTTCCACAAAGGGAGGCCAGACTGTGGCTTAGGCCTGCTCCCCAAGGGGAGCTGGGAGCAGGCCTAAGCTGTCAGTAGGACACCCCCTGAGGACTCCCAATATGTGAGAGGTGGCAGGCTGGGCTGAGGAACCCCCCTACCCCACTGCACAAAATTCATGCACTGGGCCTCTAGTAAATGCAAATAAACGGAAATGTATGGTGTTATTCCATGTGTATAACTTGACTTCATATCTTATATTTATTTAATTGGTAGATTTCCTAGAACAAGCTTTTCTTTCAATTTATTGAAGTTCATTTAAATATATAATAATACAAAAACCCATTCTCCCTATAAAGATGTAAAATATAATAATTAAATTTAAAGTCACTTTGTTATCATCTTTAATCTTGGTTATTGTCTACTTGTCTCCTATATCTAATCATGTCTATGAGCTTGGTAATTATCCTCCTTGATATTGGTCAATATATATTCAGTATATTATTCATTTTTCTTAATATGAAAGTTAACTGAAATGGCTTTCAATCCAGATTTCTTACTTGATTTTATAATTTTGACTATAATAAGGTTACAGATTATATAAGATTGAGTAAACTGGACCTTAACTAAGTATTGTTTCCACACTCTAAAAACAAAGAGCTTTGAATTCCTGCAGCACAAAATAAGAATAATAATCATAAAGTAATGGAAATTAAAGCAATAAAGTTATAAAGTCAATTATATTTTAATGTAAATACAATAATTAAAAATAAATATAATTCAAAGTATAATTATTATGAATTTGAAAATGAGCCCCTCGACACGCCTGGTGCATAGTAGGTCTTAATGTCTTATTTGTTTCCTTCACAAGTTATTAGCTGTATCTTTTAGGGTAACAAAACCGGGATGTGTAAAAAAATTTACATATCATAGTAAATCATTATATCATTATTAAGAAACATAAAGTCATGCTTTTTAAAAAGTGCTAACATTCATAGAAATGAGGGAATTTAGATTAAAGTTATCTATCAAAGGAGTCTGAGGAAAAAAAGTGATAACATTCTTCGTAACTAACCCCACTGTGCTGGTGCACATTTTGCTTTTCATTGGAGTCATCTAAATTTCTTGAACAAATAAATATTTAAGAACACTGAATATGTTTATAGTAACATCTAAATATTCTCGGTTTAATAGACACCACTCACAGGATTAAAAGCTCATCCTTCAATATCACATGATTTCACTCATATGTGTAATCTAATCAACAAAAAAAACTGATGAATAAACAAACCAGAGACAGAAGCATGGAACAGACAGAGGAATTTCAGAGGGAAGGCAGGGAAGGGGTGTGGGAGGGGAGTGATTTACTGGGAACATATGCATATATGCACAACCCATGGGCACAGACAATAGAATGGTGAAGGTTTGCGGGGGGGGGGGAAGATATGGGATAGGGAGTCAACTGGAAAAAATACACAAACAAACAAAAGGGACATCGGTAATACTTTCAACAATAAAGAAACATTTAAAAAATAACAACTCATCTTTCAGTTCAAGTTACTTTTTCTGTTTACTTTCCAATCTGTGTAACTTTAATGACTTAAATGTCCTCTTTAACTCTTGCTATGGCACCCAGGGTTTGCTATGTATACCAATTTTAAAAGAAGATATTATTTATTACTAGAGGCCTGGTGAATGGATTCAAGCACCAGTGGGGTCTCTCAGACTGGCCTGTGGGGATCGGGCCAAAACCGGCTGACATTGCGAGAGGGTAGTTCTCGGGTAACACATCCCGAAATCGTGCTCCCTCCTCTCTGGTTCCTGGTCCATCACCTGAAAACTGCAGCTGCCAAGTCACCACAGCTTGACAGCTCCTGTGTTGAGCGTCTGTCCCCTGGTGGTCAGTGTGTGTCATAGCTACCAATCAGACGGTTGAATGGTCAGACAGTCACTTAGACTTTTATATATATAGGTAGAGTTCATCAACAGATCTTAATGGCTATCCTTTGTGTTTGACAGTTTGCTAAATAAATTTTTTAGAATCTTCCTCCTTTGCGCCCTTCCCACTGTTGAATACTATATGCCAACTTTTAGCCTAGGATGAATCATTACAACTGAATCTGACCAATGAAAAACATTAGTTTGTGATGGAAATGCTTGATAAGGCTTTACTTACAGTGGCGTTAATCAGAGATCTGCTGACCCTCTAACTGGCTTGGCTTTCAAACATCAAGAGACAAACTCCTTTTGCCAAACATTCATCAACTTCTTTAAATTCAGTAATAATTTAGTGGTAAATATGTTCCTTATTATATTGTATTAGCTTCAAAGAAGTTGGATGTTCCTCTCACATCCTGAATTCAGGCCTCTAAGGTCCTAAAGTAGATAATTTAAGCTACTTCATTGTTCTTTAGTTTGTCATTTATTCTACTCTTATTCACATTTAAAGATGTTGGTGGAGGCTATTACCTCTTTCCTCTACTTACATTATCCCCAAAATATAATATTTATTCCAAGAACAATCTATTTGTATTTATTCTGATTAACTTCAGTAGAGATTGACAATAGCTAGTCAGCTTCCTCCCTCTAAAATCCATTCAGTAAAAAAGAATGATTCAGGCAATCCTGAGTCCACTCTTACTGTCTCCTAATCCTGTACCAGTCCATACTGCCATGTTTAAGACCTTTTATTCTTTATATTCATTTTTTACAAATAGTACTTTAAAATAAAGGAACTGAGATGCATTGGGCTCCTCTCAAGTAGCATGTTTTTGGGTGTATTGAAACATTCCTATTCATATCAGTATTAAGACTAAAATTATGGGAAAACAAGTCACTTACAATCAAAGCTAGTAAATACCTATATATTGCAGTGTATTTCAACCTTTGACATGAACCTGGATACTTGTTAAAAATTCGAATTCAGTGAACATGTTGAAATGCCCAGGAATGAGCCTTTGCAGCAACCCCCACCTTCCTCCTCCCACCCCCTTGATGTTCATGTAGAGGACACAGGGCAGCACATGGAGAAGCACTACTGCAACAGTTAAATTAGCTAACTGCAGTTGTAAACAAACGAATAAAACAGCTAAAATTTGTAGTGGATAGATATTTGAGAAGCAACCATGTCCAACAAATTAGAGTATTTCTTAAACACATACATGTTCAATTATTCTGTTGAGATTTATATATGTGTACAGTCTGGGTGCTTTGTTGTAAATAACAGAAACTGGCTCTGGCTAACATAGTAGAAAAGGTATTTCTTAGAAGGCTAGTAAGTAGCACATTGAATTATGGAAAAAAAACCTGGCAAACCAGGCTTGTGAAATAGGTAGAGGTAAGGTTTGAAAAGCAATGCCAGGAACCAACAGAGGAAGAATCACTGAGGAAGGTGTTTAGACCTGTTGCCATTAGCACACTTGGCTGCTATCCTGCACTCTTCTGTCCACCACGACCACTTAC
>PVJC01036057.1:0-17918 GCA_004026665.1 Murina feae | reverse complement strand
GAGCAGTCCTCCTCTGTGTGTCTACCTGCCGGGGGCCTGCCCCCAGGCACACCGTGGAGGCTTGGAGCAGGCACCCCCTCTATGTTGATCTCTCAGACTCTTGCCCTCCCCTGCATGTTGTTCTCTTTTTTGAGCTGTGGCCAGGGCTGGGTGCTGCCTGCCTCCCAAGCTTGCCTACTGCTCATCTTCCTCCAGCCACCAGAAAGCAGGGAAAACCCCGCCTCATGGTCAGGCCAGCCTTTTCCTGCTCCCTGATCCCCGGAAGGGACCTGGGAAGCCGCCAAGAAGGCCGCCAACTCTTTCCCACTCACCCGTCCCCTGCTGCCTTCCTTTCCCACTTCCCGGTGCCGCCAAGGGGTCTGGGGAGCTGCCAAGCAGGACCCCGGCCCCTGCAGCCTTGCTTTCCCGCTCCCCGATGCCCCTCAAAGGGCCTGGGCAGCCACCAAGCAGGCCGAGACCACCCCCCTGTCGCCTCTTACTCGCTTCCCGGTGCCCTCCAATCCTGCCGCCTCTTTCCCACTCACGGGTCCTGGGTCCTGCACTGTGCCGCCCTGCAGCCGCTCTGTGCACTCGGGAGGTCCCTCAGCCTGGCCTGTGCCCTCTCGCAGTCTGGGAGCCCTCGGGGGATGTCCACCTGCTGGCGTGCCTGACCAGCCTGGGTGAGGGGCTTTAAGGCTGCCCACAGCTCCCATTGCCCAACGTCCCAGCAAGGCTGGCTGGACGCAGGTTTCTGGAGTTTTTTCTCCTATAATTGATACTGTTCCTTGAAGGCCTGGGGTTATCTTCTATAATTGATACACTGTTCCTTTAAGACGGCCTTCTAACTAAGGAAGCCTCCTCTGCTTCACCTCGCAGCGTATATAATGAAACAATTGTTACTTTTACTGGTTAGGCCGGAGCTGCTCTTTCCTTCAGCTCCGGAGGATTCTATGATTGTTACATTGTTTCAAAACTGTGTTTTGCTAGAGGCAGTTTAATCGGAGCTGAGCTGAGCGGGCGCAGCTTCACTTTCGCTTCTGCCGCAATGGAAAGGGCTGTTTACTCAGGTCCGTGAGTGGCGGCCACCATGTTGGCTGGGCTAATTTGCATACAGCCTCTCTGATTGGCTGGTGGGCGTGGCTTACCCTGTCTCGGAGAAACGGTTAATTTTAATATTTCGCTTTTATAGAGTAGATTATTTTTATTGATTTCAGAGAGGAAGGGAGAGGGAGAGAGAACGGGAAACATCAGTAATGTCTGTGAATCACTGATCGGCTGCCTCCTGCATGCCCCACTCTGGGGATCAAGCCTGCAGCCCGGGCATGTGCCCTGACGGGAATTGAACCGTGACCTCCTGGTTCACAGGTCGACGCTCAACCACTGAGCCAGGCTGCCTGGGCTTGTTCTGATTTTCAAAGA
The DNA here is from genome assembly GCA_004026665.1 of Murina feae. Classification (NCBI taxonomy): domain Eukaryota; kingdom Metazoa; phylum Chordata; class Mammalia; order Chiroptera; family Vespertilionidae; genus Murina; species Murina feae. The sequence continues at coordinate 16,520 of PVJC01036057.1, read as the reverse complement.
AATTAGACTAAAACAGTTTTGAGGGCCTATGGCTAACAGGTAAGTTGGCCTTTGTAGGAGCCCAGGTCAAGGGTAAGCAGGACCGCTTGATGGAGCTGGGGGTGGGCGGCGCGGGAAGGAGAGATGAGCTTTATCTCTGTCTTCTTAATGGAAGGTGCCAGAGTGATGGCTCCCAGTCCAGCCGTCCTGCAGCCACTCAGCTCTCCCCAAGGCCTGGGTTTCCATCCGCATCTCCCTTCACAGTGAATGTTGCCCCTTGCAAGCAGCCCTGCGGGTGTTCTGTGCTCGCAACCTAAAGAGCCCAACTGACAAGGAAGCCCAGTGCTCCCTCCCACACTCAGGACGCCCGCAGCAAACTCACTTCATGGCCGTCAGTGTGGCCGAGCTGTTTGTGTGGAGCGCCAATGCGCATGGCCGTCCTCGGACTCAGCTGTGTGCCATTGGGCTGAGATGGGATCTCTCTCTTTAGGACACCATCCCCCCACCCCAGGCATCCCACCTCACCAACAGGCCTGAGCGAGTGAGGTCCTACTGTGTGCCAGACCCTGTGTCACAGGCGCTGGGAGCTTGGCATTCCCCAGGACATAGCCCTGCCCCCAGGTTTCTCCATCTCGGCACTGCTGGCCTTGGGCCACACCGTTCTTCGTTCTTCGTTGTGGGCTGTCCTGTGCCCTGTCAGGTGTCCAGCAATCCTCTGGCCTCTCTCCACTAGATGCCAGCAGCCTCTTCCCCCAAATGGTGACCGTCAGCAATATCTGCAGGCGGTACCAAGTGTCCCCTGGGGGCAAAACCTCCCCAGGTGGGAGCCACCGGCATAGGGAGTGGGTGTTGACACCCAAGTCAGACAGGGCTTGCGGTAGGCTGGTGAGTTTATAATTTTAAATATAAAACAATACAATGATTTTTCACTTGGGTTTCTTGGATCTTCTCCAGATCTTGGGATAAAATTCAGGGCACCAGGAGGCTCCACAATTGTGGGCAGGGACCAGGAGGCCTGAAATGTATCTAAGATTCTCTGAGCATTTTCCTGGTGAGGGAGCCCCTGGCTACCCCTCCAAAGGTCTCCTCCTCTCTCCTAAAAGAGGCCTAGCTGGAGAGGGAGGGAGGGGTCAGGGCTGGTCGCTGGAGAAATTTTGTGCATTCAGCAAAGGAGAGACCCCGGGCTGAGTTCTGCTCACCTTTTCCTCTCGGTCTATTGTAATTCCGTTGGTAATTAAAAATATGAATGCACTGGGAGATCTGCTTAGAGCACAGGCAGGCTCCGAGCGTCCCCAGAGCTGGGTGCATTGATGTAAGGCAGCTGGGCAAAGGGAGTGACTTTGTGAACAGAGGGAAAGCAGTCAGTTAATGATTTCCTCCACCATTAAGAGGCTGCTTTGAAGGACAGAGCCTGCCAGGGAGATGAGCACTGCAGCCTGCAGGCTGCCTCAGCCAGGACACACTGAGGGCGTGGTGTGGGCCCCCAGGCCTCTCTACGCTGGCCCCAGGGTCCCTGCCGGTGTTGCCTCACAGCAAACCACTCTTACAAGGGACCTGGCTGTTCTGTTTACAGCCAGGTGTGGCCATTGGAAAGTTTACTCTCATGTTTTTTGTTTTTTGACAGGTTTTCTTTTTCTGACACCATTTCCTTTTTATCTTATTTTAATATTATTACTTATTAATCCTCACCCGAGCATAATTTTCTATTGATTTTTAGAGAGAGTGAAAGAGAGAGGGAAAGACAGAGGGAAATATAGAAGTGAGAGACACACATGGATTGGTTGCCTCTTGCACGCGCCCAGACCAGGGCCCAGGCCGGAGAGGAGCCTGCAACCAAGGTGCATGCCCTTGACTGGAATCGAACCTGGGACCCTTTGGTTTGCAGGCCGATACTCTACCCACTGAGCCAAACTGGCTAGTGCTGCATCTTGGTTGGAATCATAGCTTGCTGGGGTTGAGGGTAAGGGTGGAGGACAACCTTTGGGTGGGACCTTTGGGGTGGGCTTGCAGAGTGGGGAGTGGGGAGCAGGAGCCCTGACCTCCGTCCCAAGTCCCTTTTATTCATCTGAGAATTAGAATTGTTCTTTGAGACCCAAGCACAGCCCTGCCTTTTTTCTGAGAGGTTCTGGCGTGGGCACCGACTCTCCTTGAAATGATAGCAGCTGGCTGGATCTTCCCGACTTCTCCCGGTTTTCTGTAAACCCAGCCTCCTGGAAACTTCTGACTGCAGGGTCTGCGGGCAGAGCTCTGGATTCCCGAGGGGGTTGGCAGGGTGCCCTCCGTGTGTGAGCGCACCCATGCACGTGTCTTCACACACGGTCTGGGCTCAGCCTGTCCCTGATCCATCAGAGAACTCAGTGCTGAGAACTCCGGGGGAACTGCCTCATTTGGGGGTCGGGGGAAGGATGGAGAAAATGAGAAGCCTTCACGAGGTCCCTGTCTGATCGGGGTTCAGCCTCCCTGGGTGATGCCTTGGTCTGACGCAGGAGCCACAGCCCTGCATTCAGAGCCCTCCTTGAAGAGGAAGAATGCGAGCCCAGAGCAACCTAGGTACATGCCCTTGACCGGAATCGAACCCGGGACCCTTCAGTCCACAGGCCGACGCTCTATCCATTGAGCCAAACCGGCCAGGACAAAATCATGCACTTTTACCAAGACTCCCCACCTCACCTCATCCCAGATTTACTTCCTTCTCTAGTCTCCAGGGATTAACACCCTTTACTAGGTTTTTCTAAACTGAAAGGGGACAGTCATTCTTATCTCGGTGATTTCACTAGGTGCTGAGGAGAAGAGCACAAAGCCCAGGTGGTAACCTTAGCTGCAGGGAGCTTGGGGTTGCTTAATATCCAATATACACTATGTTTACAGTTGTTCCTGCTCTATTTCTGGTCCTTCACAGAGCTGTTTTCTGCCCCTTTTGCTGTCTCTTTGCTACTGCTACTCAATGGTTTGCTTTGCAATCCTGTCATTTCACAAAACCCTTGTATCTTGGAAAAGGATGAGCAGAATTACACGGTGTTGCTGCTGCTTACCATTCAGGAAGTGCAGTGCATAAACACACACGTTACCAATCACGCTTACCAGATGGTAAATGTATCTCGTTTCACCAGAAAGTGAACTGCAAACAATTTCACCACCAATGCAACATCTAAACTCACATTCATTTTCAACCTGACATCCGTAAGGAGTTGGCATGATGAAAATCAGTACTTTATCCCTCTATTAAGTGTCTGTAAGTTACAATAATGCAGACTTGAGACTTTAAAAATTGTCACTAAACAAATCTCACAACTTGCTATTTTTATATGCTTTGTATCTCTCTACATTTTTAACACCTCAAGTTCTACAGTCAGAATGGGCTCACAGAAATGGCACATGATAGGAAGAATAAAAACCTAGCAGCTAATGTAGGTGTTTATATATAATTTTAACACCACTGCATAAGTTTAGAGGTTACCTTTTGTTAGTTTATAAAGAAAAGTTTAAGATCCATTAGTCCTTTCCTACTGGACTGTGTGATGAGGCAAGGGAAGCCCATGGGGTGGAGGAAGTTCCTGATGCTACAAGAGAGCCCTGGATCCTGAGTCCCAGGTCTAGATCTCTGCCCACCCAATGGTCCCCAAAGATCTCTGACTTTTGGCCTTAACTGGCTATCAACAAATTGAATGGCAACTCTGCCTAGTTCACTTTCTGTGCACTTGAGAGTGAAGAGTGGTTTATGGCCTGAATTGTGTCCCCTCAAATCCATGTTGAAACCCCAACTCCTACGATCTCAGACTGTGATTATATTTAGAGACAGGACCTTTATGAGGTAATGAAGGTAAAGTGAGGCCCAACTTCAGTATGACTGATGTCCTTCTAAGAAGAGATTAGGACAAAGACAACATAGAGAGGACACATGAAGACGGCAGCCATCTGCAACCCAAGGTAAGAGGCCTTGAAGAAACCAAACTTGCTGACACCTTGATTTTGGACTTTCAGCCTCCGGAATGGTGAGAAAATAAATTTCCATGGCTTAAGCCACCCAGTCTGTGGTATGTTGTTATGGTAGCCCTAGCAAATACAGTGGGTCCAGACTGGAGGAATATAGAGAACTTACATTATATTTTTCTCCATAGTGGAGACAGTTATTAGTTAGGGTTCATTAGTTATAAACAACAGAAATCCAATCCAGCCAACTTAGCATACAGAGGAATGTGTCCTAAAGAGACAGTGTATCTCACGGAACCAGAGTAAATGCTGCTGGCCTCTGAAACGCACTGGACCCAGGGATTGGACCCCTGCCAAGATTCCCTTCTTTTTCACTGTGAATCTTCAGTTATCCATTCCAACTCCGGATTCCTGGGGAAGAGACTCACTGGCCCACCTTGAGTGAGGGGATCACTATGGTCTAACCGTCATGCCCAGAAGAGGCAAGTCACATAGCACCCAGTGGTCGCCAGAGCCTCATGGATATGAAGAATGTGTTTCAGGAAAGGAGAGCTCAAAAGACTGGAATAAGTCCTCCGTGGCACAGAGGGTCTGTCCCCTCTAAGGGCAATGGGGAGACAAATAAGTGACGTTCAGTGTGCTATAGAATGGCTAATATTAACTGTTTAGCTACAAAAAGCAAAATCAAAGCAAGAACAGCCTGAGACCTCATCCAGACCAAGAACTACTTGCCCCTTTATGACTGTTTCCCAGCTGAGGATGACAAAGAAGGAAGAGAGGCCAAGAATGTGGATTAGCACCCTGTCAAATCTGTGCACCCATCGGCTGGAAAAAGCTGATTGGTTATCAACTGGAATTCCATTATATAAATGCAGTGTTCATACAAAAAACTAAGGTGCAATGAAACATAACATGAAGCCAGACTAGTCTATGATTTTGTATGTATTTGGGAGCCTAGATCACTTATTACACTCTGAGAAGAAGGGAGGGATTAAGTAATGTTGATTGTTCTGGGGGAGGCACAACTACAGAAAACATAGGAAGGGCCAACTTTCCAATAAACCTAAATCAGAGAGAAACAGTTATTAGCTGACTTAGCTGGGAAAGGGCATCATCACAGCCAGCATGGCACCCTGGTTTGAGTTGCGTTACTCGATCCTCTTCTTTCACCGGGTACCTGGGCCGGAAGGCCCTGCTTAGGCTCTATCTCCTCCGTAACGCCTTTTTTGACTGACCACACAGCTCAGCTTTTTTTCCTTCTGAAATTGATTTGTGGACCTTGTGTACTCCCTATAGACTAAGCCTCCTGGTTAAGGCCCATGTGATACTCTCCTCCCCATATTGTCTTAAAGGGCCTGATACACCTTATAATGATCATTTGTTGCCTGACTAGTTGATACAGGTTGAACAGACAATGATGGTCAGAAATCTGCTTGCTGCGATATAATAATCTAATATAATAAAAGAGTAATAAGCAAATTGACCATTACCCAAGACACCTAAGCCACGCCCACAAGCCAAGCCATGCCTCCCAGCCAACCAGAGCGGCTGTATGCAAATTAGCCCAGCCAAGATGGAGGCCGGCAGCCATGGAGCCAGAGCAAACCAGAGGCTTCTGTTGCAACTGCCTGCCTAGGCTGGCTGAGCCTCTGCTCACAGCCACACCCACCAGCCAAGCCATGCCTCCCAGCCAATCAGAGCAGCTATATGCAAATTAACCCAGCCAAGATGGAGGCCAGCAGCCATGGAGCCAGAGCAAACCAGAGGCTTCTGTTGCAACTGCCTGCCTAGGCTGGCTGAGCCTCTGGTTATGATAACAATGTTTCAATTATAGAAGCCACGGAGCTGAAATAAACAGGAGGTTTCGTTACCTGCACAGACCTCAGCTTAAAGCAACAGTGTTTCAATTATCTAAACTAATAAAAGCGTAATATTGAAATTGACGGTTTCTTCAGGATGCCTAAGCCACGCCCACCAGCCAATCAGAGCGGCTATATGCAAATTAACCCAGCCAAGATGGAGGCTGGCAGGGCAGCTCTGCACTGGGAGCCTCCAGGGCTGGCACAGCTGTGCCAGCTCAGTGGGGGGTGGGGGAGTCCAGCCTGGGGCCTCTTTAGGGCATCCAGGAGCGCCTGGCTCCGCCCCGGGGCTGTGCGGGAGCACCCGTCCAGGGTCCACTGCCTTCGTCCGCCCTCCAGGGGCCTCCACAGGGCGTGGGGAGCGTCTGCTGCACAGTGTGGAGCATCCAAAGCCAATCCGCTGCCCGGCTCCACCCCAGGTGTGTTCGCTCAGTAGCAGGGCCCCACCGAGGGATCCTGCACCAGCGTCTGCCCTGGCTCGCCACCCAGCTCTGCGCCAGGTGTGTCCCCTCAGCGGTGGGGGCCCACCAGGCGTGTGTGACCATGGGCCCTCCGGTGGGAAACGTCCAGGCCTGCACTCACCAGTCCTCCCACCCCCCAGTGCACGAACCCTGAAAGGGCTGTGGGCAGCCTGAAAATGGCCCTCAGCCCCTCACCCAGGCTGGCCAGGCATGCCAGCAGGTAGACATCTCCCCCTGAGGTGTCCCAGACTGCAAGAGGACACAGGCCGGGCTGAAGGACACTCCCCACCCCACGAGTGCACAAATTTTTGTGCACTGGGCCCCTACTCTTAAATAATTAGAGATGAAAGAGAAATATCCAGGTACATTCCTTTTAGGATAAAAACTTTATTTTACAATTTTATAAAGCAGCTTTACATTCAGCACAATCCATTTACTTTGTATAGAAACAAAATACCTTTCCATCTGCAAAAAAATCAAGTTTTGTTGTATATAAAACTAACATGTGCACATTGTGCTTAAACTGCAAAGTCTGTACAGCTTTACAAAGGACTACCCTTCAGAAGGGCATCTGGTAAACACTTTATTGCATATTTAACACATGGTATATAACCCACATGTACAATGGAGGAAAAACAAGAAAAACAATTACAAGGAGGATGCGAATAGCAGCTTTCAGTGGAAGTTTGTACACCGACAAAGAAAAAGGACTGCCACATCTCGAGAGTTGTGCTTGTGTGTCATTTTTTGTATTTGCTCACATACACTGGATGGTTTTTGGATGAAGCCTTTATGTACAGTAACTGCTAAAGGGTCAAACTTGACCTTTATCTGAAACTTTTGGCTGGTTTCAAAACTGAAGTGGCAATAGATTTAACTTAACATCAAAGCTAACTCAAGATAAGTGTAAACTAATACCCATAATCTTGAAACAGACAAATTTAAAGAAACAAAATAAAACTTCAAAACACCTTCCCCATTCTCTCTAAGCACAGAATAAGTAAACATCTTACATGATTAAAAACCCTAGAAAACTCCATAGGTGTTTAGGAACGAAAGTGCAATGGACGGTCTTGGGCAGTGTTCCTCCGTGTATGCCCCTGGATCACCTGCATCAGAACCACCTGAATGCTTGTTAAAAATGCAGGTTACCATGGTTCACAGGCAGATTTACTGAATATCTGGAATCTGTATTCAGTGGGTTTCCAGGTGGTTCTGAGACATCGGGAAGTTTGAGAACCAATAGTTTGTACTGATGGTGCTGCTATAGGTTCAACTCACTCTCTTAGAAAATTCTGGGATCACAAGAAAAATCAAGTTGCTGTTGCAATGTGGAAGGCAGTGTGAAACCAACAGCAATGAAATAGCAATGCCATTTCTGATCAAAATGCCTTTCCTTTTTCAGTGGAAAAGGACAGACACATTGTTAAGGCACTGATATTTGTCACACAAGCAGTACCATACTGTTTTTGTTGATTCCCTTAATCTGAAGTACCAGTATGCAAACACAAGGCAGTCTGGACTGTTCTAATATAATAACAAATACAATGAAGTAAAAAGGGTTCCCAGATGGGAGAACATTTATTTTTGAGCACTGAAATTAAAAATGAAGGCATCCAGATGTTCTTGTTGCGACATCTAATATAGAAGAACTACAAAGTCAAAAGCTATGGGGAAACCTAATAACCCACAATTGTTTTGTTGTGGGTAAAATAGAGTTGTGATGTGCATTTAATGTAGGTCACAGATAAACTGCACTGTTTGTGGTGACCCTTGAAAGTGTGGGGTCTCATATTCCAATCTAAGTTATAGTACTGATTTAGTGTACTGTCAGACATTAAAACAAAAGACAGAAAAATCAACCTCCTTTGGTTCTGACCTAATGCTTGAAGCCCTACAGCAGACACTGCCCAGGGTATGTGGGGTAAGAAACCTATAGGTATATAGGGTACAGTAAGATATAAAAGCCAAATAAAGTCTGATTACATGTACAATAAATGCAGTAACATCACTTTTATCCAACAGCTAAAATCATTTAAAATTAAAATTGTAAAGGAAAAATAATGATGCAGTCAATGGTTTCAAAAGTTGACCACGAATGATCTAAGTAGGAAAAAATCCCTTCTGTGATCCTTGTATGTAATATCTGATCTAGTATTTTTCCTTAAGGGGAAAAAATCCTAAAGGTGTAGTGGTGGTGGACTTATCAGAATTACTAGCTCCTTTCCAAATTTAGGTTTATTTATAATAAAATTTCCTAAATAATGACCCCAAAATGTCCCCCCAAATAGAAAAAATTCTTGCGTGTAGTCTGAATTGCAATAGAAAATTCTAGATAACAACAGAAGAAACCAATCACAATGGAGATAGGGAGGGACAGTCTGATTATCAAACCTTTACTGATTGTAGATCAAGTTTCATAAACATAATATTTTTGTAATTTCTTGTGCAGTCAACACGTTTCATTTTAAGTTGTGCTTACATTACATAACTGTGAAGCCTGAACACCGACTGTGTTTTAATTTACACATCAAGAAAACCAGAAATTCAAAATATTCTCCATATATAACAAATTGAACAAAAGCAACAAATGCTCACTCATTTGTCCCCAAGAAGTTAATCTATAGGAAAAAAAACACACACATCATTTTAAAAAGTTGCACACAGTCCACTATTCAGGCTACAGGTAAATATTCACTGTATTACAGCACATTATTTTTTTTAAAGTCTGCTTTCAACATAAACATAAATAATCACATTTTAAAAGCACCCCATACTAAGTTTTCAGGTAAGTGATAGCCAGTTGGCCAGTAACAGCTACTTACCATTCATTTTCCCAAACCAAGAGGGACTGGGCTACCTGTGGAACTGTACAGGGTGATAAGCAAGGCAAGGTTACACAACTCTGTTCAGCCCCCTGACCAAACACTTTCCTGCTCTGAATGCCACCTACAATTCTGAACACCCATCCCATGGAATGCTGTTATCTCAGGAGACTGGTTCAAAGTCACTTTGATGTCATCTACAGGAAGCTAGTCTCCGACCTTTCCACACGTGCCTCCGTGCTGCTGGCAGGGCCCGTCGTTTCTGTGTACAGCAGAGACTGAAATGGGCTTTTGGTTGCGAGCTCTAGTTGTGCTTTGCCCTGCTGCCTTTCAGGTAGCTTTTCCACCTCTTGACGAATTCTTTGAAGATTGGGGACTCATCGATGGTGCTGAGGAGCTGCAGCTGATTGATATGGGTGGTGTGATAGTCCCAGCGGGCCAGGTTGGGGGCGATGCCCAGCATGAAGTGCCGGAGGTCATAGATGGTTCCTGAGCCGGTGTCGTACAAGGGGAGCATGGCTTTCAGGGACTCCATGCCATGCTCATACAGGGACCTCGCTTCTTTCCCGAGTTTTTCTCCTGCAGTTTCTTTTAAATCATACAGCCCAATTAAAGAATACATAAAGCCATTTAAAACAAAAGAGCTAGGTGTGGTTGGATACTCTTCATACCAGTCATGTTTATTCATAAACACAGCTTTAACTCCATGCTGCTCTGATAGAAACTTGTAAGGGGCTGTTGCCCTTAAAGCTGAATTGAGGAATATATGGTCTTTTGTTAATAGGTAGGCCCTGACTAACGTAGAAATGGCTTGCCCTTGGGCCATGGCAGAGTACCACCCTGGCTCCAAAGATTTGAACCCTTCCCCTAACTTCCGGGTTACCATGATTGGCCAGCCACCTTTCTCATCTTGGTTCCTTACCAGCCAGTCACTGGCAGCGAAGAATGCAGCCATGTGGGCTGTGGTAGAGACAGTAATGTTATCAAGGAATCCTTTCCCTTTTGCAATTAACCTAACCACCTTCTTGGGCATTATTTTGGTTGGCTTGACAGCTTTTGTGTTGGAAAGACCCACTCCTTTCCTGAGGTCAGTGACCAGGTCCCTGGTAACCGTGCTCCATGAAGTCCTGGGCCCAATGCCGTAGTATATGTCTCTTTCTTTAAAAGCAATTAGCTGGGTATTGGAGACATAATGCACAGTAAAGAGCTGGTTCTTTTCTGTGGTCTCTAGAACCACGGACACACTTCCATTTGTCAAGAACTTGAGGTCAAATGAAATAATAAAATCTTTTGTGTTCCCCAGTTGCAAAGATACACCTTCACTGGTCTCTGTGGAATAAAATATACCAACAAAGACTGATTACAATGCAACCTCTTTGTATTTTAAAGTTAATTGTAATTCATCCTTGACAACTACTGACCATACAAAACTAATGCTTCAATATTTTGTGTCAGATCATCATCATTATTATTATTGTTATTTTTTACTGAATTAACCACAAATGACAGAATTGGTGAGTCCATGATGGCTGTGAGCACCAGGCTAAAGCTCTTATCTTTTGGCCCGTGTGGTTAACATTAGATGGTTACATAATATAAGAGCAATGGCTAAGGTATTGTTGATCAAACAGCCTTTCAAATACCAGCCAATTAATAATCAGTGACTATTTTAGTATACCCATTCTGCAAAAAGAAAAAAATAGTCAAAAGCTAGCTGAACCCAAGTTGTCTAGTCTGGCTCTCAATTACTAATATCTCATTTGATATTAAAAATGATAGGTTGTTTTCAGATATTTGCTGGAATTATGAATACAGTTTCTGGTAATAAAGGAAGAATAGGCTGATGTAGTGAACAAAAAGAGGGAGACTGAGGGAGGTAGAGGGAGAAGCACAGGCTTTGAAGTTAAAACAAACAAAAAACCAGCCTTGTATAAACTCTTATTCTATCACTTACTAGCTTTGAGATGTTCAATAAATACACCTCTTGGAGTCTCAGTTTCTTCACTTGTTAAATCCTGCAAAGTAATTGTGAGCATTTAAAAAAGATAGTGGCTTGGCCTGCTGGTGATGCTCAGTGGTTGAGTATCAACCAATGGACCTAGAAGTCACAGTTTGATTCCAGGTCAGAGCACATGCCTGGATTGTGGGTTTGATCCTGTGTGGGGTGTGCGGGAGGCAGTCATTTGATAATTCTCTCTCATCACTGATATTTCTAAATCTCTTACCCTCTCCCTTCCTCTCTCTGAAATAAAAAAGATAAATTAAAAAAAAGATATTGGCTTGGACCATAGTAAAAAATGACAGTATTATTATTATTTTGAAGCTACTGGCTTCAGAAGCTGATAAATAGTAAAAGCTATTTAATTTGGCCTATTATCAAATAGGAAATTTCTCTTGCATAGATGCAGTGCAATGATGGCTGACTCCCAGAAAGATGACTTTCTATGTACTGCTGGGCTAGATCTACCAAGCAAAAAACCTGAACACCTTAAATCAGACAGCAGCAGCAGCAAGAACAAGAAAAACAACAACAGAAAATACCGTACAAATTTTATAATATTAAAGATACCAGTAAATAGAAATATCTTCATCTTTATAGAGCTTAAGTATTCAAAACACACTCACATGTATTATCTCATTTGATCCTTACAATAATCTACTGAGGCTGGCATTACCATCTACTGAGCAGGAATTACCATTTTAGAGATGAAGATATGAAGGCGTTGCAAGGTTAAAAGGTTTGCCTAAAACCAAATGCTAAGTAGTGGAGTAGGGACTAGAAACTAGGATTCTTGAACCCAAGTTCAAAGACTGTGAGAAAGAAATGATATTGGAAGTGGCATTCTCATGAGAATAATCAGTGAAAGACTTATTTCTCTTAAATATAGCCATTGAATCAGATCTGTTTTGAGGAGTCCTTGAGGAAATCTTTAACTGGGAGCAAAAATTAGAAATGTGAGCTGATGACAGTGCCTATATACACTGTGATTAGTTTGGTGAGTATTAGCATGTTGAGTTGATCATTAACTCTCCCAACAGTGGACTTTACCAATGTGGATATAATGAATCTAAGGCTCTTAATTACTTCATTTGATGGACAATTATGGAAACTGAATTAAGAACAAGAACATCTTTTTTTTTAAAAAAATAGATCTTATTGATTTTTAAAGAGGAAGGGAGAGAGAGATAGAAACATCAATGATGAGAGAGAATCACTGATTGGCTGCCTCCTGCATGCCTCTCACTGGGGATCGAGCCCGCAACCCAGGCATGTGTCCTTGGCTGGAATCGAACCCAGACCCTTCAGTCCACAGGCTGATGCTCTATTCATTGAACCAAACCAGCTAGGGCAAGAATGAGAACATCTTGATAGACTTATGTAGGCTTTGAGTGATATTTTTAAAAAGTGATTTCAAAAGTATTACTTCCAATACAGTAAAAATCCATTTAATCTGGAAAATGTCAACATGCAATCTCTCTCTTAATTAGCATTTTACTGCAACAATAGTAAAATGCAATCTGATGCTCAGTATATCCCCGAACCATTACAGGATTCTGTTGACTTATGAATTACTCAAGATTAAATTATATTCAGCAAAGCGACTATCTTGAGTGCTACTTATTTTTTTCATCCTTAGGGTAATGCCTCATTAATCAGACAAGAGTATTAACTATGACATACATTTTCACCAAAGTGGGTAACAATGGCCCATCTCTAGAAGTCCAAATGGGAGGAAGCTAACAAAGTACCCATTTTTCTCCCAGAATTATATTCTGATTTTCACTTTATATATAAAATTCCAATGAAATGATATGGTTTAGTTAACCACCTTATGTCTCAATATAACAGATTAGTTCAAAGAACTCAGTAATAAATGATGTCATAAGATGTAACCTTTAAAAAAAACCATTACCAACTTTCCTAAAACCTAACACCACCACACAGAAAAGTCACAATTTAAGTCAATCTACCAACAATCATAATCTTCACAACAATTTTATGAGATAATTTTTAATTCCATTTCATAGGTGTACTGAGAAGGATCTGAATGGTAGAAAATGGAACTGACTATGGTGTGGTAACCATAATGCTTTAAATCTAGTAATAGAAAATTTCCTAATTGCCAGTGATCACAGGGGCTTGGGGGTTCCTTGCCCAGGCCTGCATCCTCAGCCAGAGGTTATAGGCCTGGGCAGGGGTGAAGCTGGGATTGGAGGGGCAGGGTTGGAGCAGGTGATTGGAGTGAACTACAGAGGAAACACCTTTTCTTACCGCTCATTGGCTAAGCTCCCTGTATGCCACTGGTAATATTCTTAGTAACTTGGGTAATAAGAATCCAAAAAGGCAATCTAGGGTTTGTCCACCACACTCCTGGAGAAAAAAAATGAAGGTCCACTGCTGGAGGGCTAAGAAATGTCATATCTTGCCCTAGACGGTTTGGCTCAGTGCATAATGCCTCAGCCTGCTGACTGCAAGGTTTGGGTTCAATTCTGACCAAGGGCATGCACCTAGGTTGCAGGCTCCTCCCTGGCCAGGGCCCAGGTCAGAGCTCATGCAGGAGGCAACCAATCAAAGTGTTCCTCTCACTTTGATGTTTCTCTTTTTCCCTTCTCTTCCACATTCTCTAAAAATCATTGGAAACATATCCTCAGGTGAGGATAAAAAAAGAAAGAAAGAAATGTCATATCCTATGAAAGACACATCTTGAAAATGCCTAACGAAATTGTCATTTTTTCATGGTGAAGGGACTGGAGTCATGTTGATGAAAACAACTTGGAGGTTGCAGTGACTGGCAGTGGCTGCAGCAGTGGGGTGATGGGGCTGGTGGCTTCCCACAAAAGGAGGCCAGACTGCAGCTTAGGCTGCTCTCCAAGGGGAGCAGGGAGTGGGCCTATGCTGTCAGTAGGACACTCCCTGTGAGATCCCAATATGTGAGAGGGGGCAGGCTGGGCTGAGGAACCCCCTCGCCCAGTGCACAAATTTTGTGCACCGGGCCCCTAGTAAAAAATAAAAGGCCAACAGTATTTTCAGGTGCAGGTCCTCTAGAGCCTCTTCTCACCTAGATCTATGTTTTTATGTACAGGTCCCAATTTCTTCTCAACAGTGATTCTCTGAATTTATCTCCAACGAGGTCTCTAAAAAGCCTCATCTCCTATACTACTGCCTTAATAAACAGACTCACCTCTGAGATTTTTTTCTCTTGCTCTGAGCAACAAGCCCCATTTAACTCCACTCACTCTCCCTCCAACATTTGTATTGAGTGCAACACCAGGCACACCCAGGATATCAAAACAAGCTCTCCATCCCCAGCTAGCACACTCCCACCAACAGGGAGTTCCAACTGTGAGTAGCTTCTGTCCTACTCGCAGAGGTACTGTCACACACAGAGTTCTCTTCTCCACATGCTTAAAACCACCTTAGGAAGTAGTTTTATCTCCAGCAACTGGCTGAAGAAAGAAGGGCTCAAGTGAGGGTTCCTCATTTTGTATGAGGGGACCTATCTTTGTATTATCCAGGGCATCCAAAAGTGGATCATGAAATCTATTGCTCTACATAGGATAGAGTTCAAAAGATTGTTCTAGAAATCTTCCAGCACTTGAAGAGATCAAGATGAGGGCTATTTGCCACCCTAATCCAGACATTTCAAAATTAGTGCAAAAATAAGCCCCTTTGGTGCACCCCAAACCAAATATTCTTTTGCTTTGTCCAAGCATTTCCTCTGAAATAAATTACCTCTTAGGTATCACAAGCTAAACATCCTTAAACAGTTCCACATACTTTCTCACTCAGCTAAGCCTGCTGTTTTACAATAAGAAATGATGTTCCATGTACTGGAATATCACAGAATACCACAGGAGAAAAGAAGTCCTAGTCACAGAATAAAAACGAAAGGTCACCCATTATTTGTACTGCATTAAGCACTCATAAATCCATTACTTAAGGCCATCCAGAATGAGTAGATTTGTATTGTGGCTTTCAAGGTCTGTGAATTACACAGTCATCAATAAAGGACAAGGAGAGAATTCAGAAGAGGGCTTATAACCTTTTCTCTTTCTATTTACTGACTGCAAGGTTGGTGGAAGGGAGGAATGAGTTCTATTTTTGACAACATTTCCCCATAGAGAAGTAAAGCCTGAGGTGCTAACTAACATTATTTCATTGTCTTTTTAAGTAATGGACTCATTAATTCTCACAGATATTGATTAGTGGAGGAAAATGCATTACATCCTAATTAATGAGACTGTCTTAGTAAAAGGGAAAATGTTGCATAAAGTTAATTTGATTTTGTAAATGATTTTATTAATGAAATGGTTTTATAAGAAATTTGAGACAATTTAGTACATTAACAAAATTCAACATGGGAAGCAGGCCTAGTTGGTAATGCTGTCTTATCTTGAAAAAATTTAACAGCTACTGGTAAAAATAAGCAAAGGAACAGCTGGTTCTTTCTATAAGGGAAAACTTCTACCTTAATACAAAATAATTTATAAATTAAAGAATATTGTACTGAAATACAAAAAAAATCTTCATTCTTGTGGGACACAGATCCTTGGAAGGAGATGCACACCATGCAGTAACCTGGACCATAATATTCAATCTAGGGCTTGGCTCTTCACCCAGAAAATATGCCTTCTATAACCTTGAATTTTTTAGCTGTTCCTTTTTAGAGATTTTACTTTAGTGACACCATTTGTTTCTTTATATACATAACATGAAGGATTTGCTAAAGTGTGTTTTTTTAAAAACATTTTAAAGAATATCAGATGCTGTAAATCCACATAAAATTAGCCGTCACACAACACATCACTTACCTGGAGCAATGAAGTGTTTAACATTGGTGAACCTAGACTTATCAGCCACACTAGCCACAAAGCAGCCCTTCGGCACGGTCCAGTCATTGGGCTTGCTGGCTTTGTCTCTGTCTTCTGCTGTTTCATGTACTTCTATATGAGGGGGCTTCTCAGTCAGATTCTTGCTATAATGACTTAACCCATACTGTGCAATTTGGATCGGGTAGAAATAGCCTTGAGGTCCCCATTGTGTAGATAAAGGTACACCTATAATATAGAGAAACAAAATAAATAATCATGTCCATACATTTATAAGTTTGTTTGAACGCCACTCTTCACTGTTTTACTTCTGGGGATATAAAGTTATCAGCAAAATTTGAGCTTCCTCATATAGTTTTCATATTTACTAAAAAATAGTACCCAAATTAACCAGATAGGAAAAACAAAATTAAACATTCATTTACTCGCATTCATTATTTGTTGAGAGGCAGCAATGTAATGTTGTAGATTATCTTTTAAACTGACTTTTTATGAGTGGTACTTTTGCTCATAGCTATAGATATCTAAACTAATAAAAGCGAAATAGTAAAATTAACCGTTTCTCCGAGACAGGGTAAGCCACGCCCACCAGCCAATCAGAGCGGCTGTATGCAAATTAGCCCAGCCAACATGGC
>PVJC01036056.1:0-17944 GCA_004026665.1 Murina feae | reverse complement strand
CCCCCCCTGCTGGTCTGCTCACCCCTAACTGCTCCCCCCTGCTGGCCTGATCAATCCCAATGGCCCCCTTCCATCAGCCTGATCACCCACAATTGCCATCCCATCCTGGCCTGATCACCCACAACTGCCCTCTCTTCTTGGCCTCTAACCACCTCTACCTTGATTTTATCCAGAAGAATGTCCAGAAGGTTTCCTGAAAGATCTCCCAGTCTAATTAGCATATTACCCTTGTATTAGTATAGATAGAGGCCTGGTGCATGAGTGGGGGCCGGCTGGTTTGCCCTAAAGGGTGTCCTGGATTAGGGTGGGGGTTCCCTTAGGGTGTGGGGCAGCATGGGTGAGGGGCCTGTGGTGGTTTGCAGGCCAGCCACAACCCCATGGGGACTGGGTCCCCACTGGGGGGAGGCATGGCCAGCCTGGTGAGTGGTTGAGGGTTGTTTTCAAGCTGGCCACACCCCTTCAGGGTGGGGGTTCCCACTGGGGTGCCTGGCTAGCCTGGGTGAGGGGCTGATGGCTGTTTGTAGGCTGGCTACATCCCAAAGTGGGGACTCTTACTCCGTGGGATGCCTGGCCAGCCTGGGGAAGGGGCTGAGGGCCGTTTTTAGGCTGGCCAAGCCTCCCAGTGGGAACCCTCACCCCATGAGGTTTTGGCCAGCCTGGGTGAGCAGCTGAGGGCTATTTTCAGGCTTGTCATACCCCTTGAGACCCAGGCTCCCGGCCCCTCCTTTTTTTTTTTTCACAGCTCTTCCTTGAGCAACGGCCAGGGCCAGCTGGAAGCCTGGGTCATCCCCAGTAATCCAGGCCCCCAGCCACTCCTCGAGTGGAGCCCAGGCCCCCAGCCGCTCCTTGAGCCTCCTGCTCGCTTCAGCTCCATGGCTGCCGCCATCTTCAGTCTTCACTCTGTGCCTGTGTATGCAAATTAACCACCATTTTTGTTGGGTTAATTTGCATACTCATCCTGATTGGATGGTGGTTGTAGCGGAATGACACCAATTTGCATGCTTCTCTTTTATTAGTGTAGATGTTTATCATTGAAATGTCTATAAAATATAAAAAGTTGTGTTTATAGAGGCTTTTTTTTCTCAAACAAAAAAAATCAGGAGATTACCTGGCCTGGTTTAAAAGTGGGACAGACTATCTGAAATTAAGACTAGCCCAGAAAATGCAGATTGTATGGTCAGACAAGTGTAAGAAAGAAGCCACTGGATTTGGAGGTGGATCTGGTTTCCAATACTAGTTGTGTTACAAGCTCTCTCTGTGATCTTGGATGAGTCACTCAGTGTCCTTGGGCTGTATCCTTTTTGTTCTGTAAATTGAGGATACCACATATTTGGGTCATTCCTCCCCTTAGGTGGTGGTGATTCCACTGAGAAGGCATATGTGGTCAAAAATTGACCAGCCATTTACTGAGAATATTTTATGTGTTGAATTCTGTGCTGGACTCTAGAAATACAAAGATGAAGATAATGTTCTTGCTCCTGGATCTCACAGATTTCTTTAGCTCCTACCCAGAAGAAGCTTGCAGTGTTGGGCACATGAAATCACATGTTATGGAAAAGCCTAGTTTGTGAACTCCAAAGCTTTGCAAGATGATTGGTGAATGCCTTAATTGGTTTGGCTCAGTGGATAGAGTGTCAGCCTGAGGACTGAAGGATGCCAGGTTTGATTTTGGTCAAGGGCATGTATCTTGGTTTCAAACTTGATTCCTGCCCCTGTTTTGGGTGCATGTGGGAGGCAACCAATCAACGTGAGTCACACTGATGCTTCTCCCTCTGTCTCTACCTTTCCCTTCCACTCTCTAAAAATCAATGGAAAAGTATCCTCAGGTGAGGATTATAAAAAAAGAAAAAAAGGAAAAAAAAGATGACTTATGAAGAAAGGATTCTGTGGTTAAATAAGCTTGAGAAATGGCTGTGTCCTTGGAAATTCACCATGAGCATTAAATAGTAAATGCTCTAAGTTACACAGAAAAGAAGCATGTTTAGCTGCTTTTAACCTAGTTTATTATAGGCTTTAAGAAACATTTTATTGTGTATCACTTATTAACACCTGTAGTAATGAGAAACTCGCCTTTAGTGAATATCCTATATAATAAAGAGGTAACATGCAAAATAACCATCATGCCCTTGAACAAGATGGCCCCCCCCCATGTGGTCAAAGATGGCCACTACAAGATGGCCGGCAGGGGAGGACAGTTCTGGGTGATCAGGCCAGCAGGGGAGGGCAGTTAGGGGCAACCAGGTTGGCAGGGGAGGGAAGTTGGAGGTGACCAGGCCTACAGGGGAGGGCAGTTTGGGGTGACCAGGTTGGCATGGGAGAGCAGTTAGGAACAATCAGGCTGGCAGGGGAGCAGTTAGGTGTCAATCAGGCTGGCAGGGCAGTGGTTAGGGGGCAATCAGGCAGGCAGGCAGGCAGGCGAGTGGTTGGGAGCCAGCAATCCCAGATTGTGAGAGGGATGTCCAACTGCTGGCAGTCGGACATCCCCTGAGGGGTCCCAGATTGGAGAGGGTGCACCCCCCCCCCCCCAGTGCACGAATTTCATGCATCATGACTCTAGTTAAGTGATGATACCCTGTATAAACTTCTGTTATTGTATTCATCCAATGGACTATATTGCTTGCTTACTAGTCTATGTCCCTGACTAATCTGTGGGCTCCTCAAACAGGCTCCATACCTGTTCCTTTCTGTACTTTCAGACTGAGGGTGGAAAGGGTGCCTCTGGCTACTTGTAGTCATTTAACAAATGCTTGTTGAATAAATATACAAAATTGTACATTCATACTATAGAAATGTGAGTAATTTGCCTGAAATTATAAGATCCCAGAACACAATGATTAAACTTTCTTAATCTGCTTTGTTATAAAGTCCAATTTAACTGATTTCTATGACCTTAACTTTTTTATTATAAGAATAGAACTTTAAAATTGTCTTAATGTGGAAATAGGATAACCTTCAATGAGAAAATTATTTTCTGTGTCTCAAAGCTGTTTATTAGGCTCCAGTATTAAAACAAACTTACCAAGTGGGTGAAAAAAGACATTAAGAGCCCCAAATGGGTAAAGCTAAGAAGTGATATACATTTGTCCTGGAAATAGGAGCCTAAGGTTATGGAAAAATTGTAACTGGTACATTAAACATTTATTGGAATTGAAGTCAGGCTAGATGAATGAGGCTTTCTGTGGTAGGATATTTCTTTTCTTTTTTTTAAAAATATTTATTTTATTTTATTTTATTTTATTTATTTTTTTAAACTTTATTTATTTTATTTTTTTTTATTTTGCTTAAAATATTACAAGTGATAGGTAGGTCTCCATTTTTCCCCTTGCCCTTCCCCCCTCCTCCCCTACCCGCCCCCGTTTCTTGTGATTATGCTAAGTGAAATAAGCCAGTCAATGAAAGAAAAATACCACATGGTCTCATTTATTTATGGATAATAAAGATCATTACAGATTGATGAACATAGACAAATGTGGTAGGATATTTCTGATAGGGGACCATTGACAGGGAAGATAAGGGCACAGAGGCTTCATAAGATGGTTGAGTTTTAGTTTTAGCCAGGGAGTAAAGATAGAGGGGCTCACACTGCTGGAACAGTTGTGAGGTAAAATGAAGTGCTAAGTATAGCAACTTGAGTGATAAAGGCTTTCCACATGTAGTGGTTTGCTTCTTAGTCTCCTCCCTAGGGCTGGCTGTTGGTGGGGCGAGCAGGTAGAAATGTCAGGCCTGTGATTTCCCTCTTAGGTTCCAGTACAATAATCCCAGATAGAGTGAAAGAACATTTGAGCATAGTTGGAGTAGTAGAAGTTAGTGCTTAGAAAGTTCTTTCATTTCATTCTTGAAAAAATAGCTCTTATCTTTACATGTTTACCATAAAAACTTTAGAGAATATTAACTACTAAAAAGGAAGATCATAAATGTAATTACAATACCATGAAAGAGAATATTGGTTACCACTTTTGAGCACATTTTATTGGTAAATATTTTGTGTATGCATATACATTTCTTACTATCTTAACAGCCCTATTTTTATACTTAACAGTATAATTTAAACACATTTTTGAATCATTCATAATTGTCTGGATAGCTTTTATGTGCTATTTCATGTATATGTCATAACTTATTCAACCAATTCTATTATTGGATAGCTAGGTTATTTTCATTTTTATTATTATAGATATCACTGGAATGCACTTCCTTTTTTTTAAAAAAAATATTTTATTGATTTCCACAGAGAGGAAGGGAGAGGGACAGAGAGCCAGAAACATCAATGAGAGAGAAACATTGATCAGCTGCCTCCTGCACCCCTCCCACCGGGGATGCGACCGCAACCAAGGTACATGCCCCTGACTGGAATTAAACTTGGGACCCTTTAGTCCGCAGGCCGACGCTCTATCCACTGAGCCAAACCGGCTAAGGCTGCACTTCCTTTTATTTAAATCTTTGTCCATATCCATAATTATCTCCTTTGGATTAATTCCAGAAAGTAGAATTGTTGATTTAAAGATAAGGATGATGATACATATTGCCAAGTTTACCTTCAGAAATTTTGAATCACATTTCATTTGAGCTTTCTAAAAAACATCAATACTGTTTATCATTGCAAACATTTGCTGTTTCCTTGTCTTAATTCACCTTTATTGACTATTGAGGTTGAGTTTTAATTGTTTAAAAATGATTTAAAAACTTATTGGCCATTTATATTTCTCTCAATTGATTTTGTGTCCTTTGCCCACTTTTCTATTGGAGTGCTCATCTTTTTATTAATTCTTAAGAACACTTTATATATTATCATCGTTACATTATAATTAACTCAATTATTTAAAATCACTTTTTTTTCTTAAAAGTCTCTTATAAATATTTATTTTGTGATTTGTTAATAGATGAGTGGCCACATGCATTAGTCCTCCATTCTTCAGTTTTTTTGTGTTGTTGACAGAAGCCTGAATGTCTGGCATAGCAAGGAAGCAGCCTCAGTAGGTTGTAGCAGCCCAAACTGCAGGAAACCTAGAATCTTCAGAGGTAACTGCTGGGAGTTAGATGGTATAGCCTTCAGATTCCCCAAATCATTTAACCTTCTCTGAGGACAGTGTTTTCAATGTATTCAATTCTCCCTTTGTTCATATTTTCAGATATTGACAAGTTTCAGAGTTCAGACTGTTAGGAATAGATGTGTTGTCTCCTTTCAGAATAAAGACCAGGATAAATACAAACTTTTAAACTTGGTGGTTTGACTGATTCCATTCAAGACAGACTTGCTAGAAGTAAGAATATATTACTTAAGCAACAGACAGGTGCTACTGGTTTTCCCCAATATTAAAGTTTAAAAATCATGTTAGTCAATCAGTTCCAAACTGTAATTAAGACACCAAGTTTTTCACAAGTGTTTTGATTTCAGAATTTCAACAATCGTTTCCGGGGTTCTTGTTCCAGCATTAAGAAGCGTTCAGGAAATCTGGAGAAGGCTGTGTGTAGATTAAATAGGAGTCCAGAGACGAAATATAATTTTGAAAGGCATTTGGGGGTCAGAGGAGCCTAGTTTAAAGGAAACTAAGATCTTCTCATCTCAGGACACCATGCTTTTTATTAACTCCAATTGTCCTGAGGAAAGGCAGCGATATACACTTCAGAGGGTCAGGATTTCATATACAGAGTCCATTGTCAGAATGGGGAGAATTAGCCTATGGCTGTTCAGGTGTTTGGCCAGCAGGAGGCAATAACATGTAGATTAAGATGCCCTGAGCTGTCTGGCAGCAAACAACCATCCCTTTTCAGGTTTGGGGAAATGCCTTCAGCCATTCCCAGTAGGTGATAACACATGTGACTCAGTCCTTGTTGAGTCCCCAAGTTCCATCAACCTTTTGATGAAACCGTTGCAATTATAACATGCTAGAATTGCCTTCTGGCAATCATGAGCATTTTGCCAGCCTATTTTAGACAACTTCCCTATTTCCCCACCCTGGCTTTTTTTTTTTTTTCTTGTTAATCTTCACATGAGGATATTTTCCCATTGATTTTAGGGAGAGTGGAAGGGAGGGAGGGAGAGAGGGAGAAAGAGAGAAACATCTATGTCAGAGACACATTGATTTCTTGCCTCCCTGTGTACTCCCCAAAAGGGATAGGGGTGGAACCTGCAACCCTGGTATGTGATCTTGACCAGGAATTGAACCCTCAACCCTTCAGTGTGCAGGCCGACACTCTAACCACATAGCAACACCAGCCAGGGCTCCATCTTGGCATTTTAAAGTAAACCTCTGACACCGGATTATTTCACCTATAAATATGTTAGCATGCATTTTTAACTGCTAAGAACCTTTCAGAACATAACCAGCAAATATAATCATACCTAATACAAATAATAATTTTATAATATCTAATTCTCAGTTACATTAAATTTCTCTTAATTTTCTCAGGTTTGTTTTACATTGATTTGTTCAACTCGGGAATCCAAAAAAAGGTCCCTCCACCCTCCCACCCCTCTCTCCATTGTTTCTCTTAAGGCTCTTAAGAAAATAACTCCTCTTTCTATGTTCTTTTCACACCATTGATTTGTTGGAGGAACTAGGTCATTTGTCTTTAAAATGTCCTAATTTTTGGAGAGTGTTTTTTTTTTTTAAAAAACTTCTTTCTCTAGCCCTGAACGGTTGGGCTCAATGAATAGAGCGTTGGCCTGCGGACTCAAGGGTCCCAGGTTTGATGCTGGTCAAGGGCATGTACCTTGGTTGTGGGCACATGTAGGGGGTGTGCAGGAGTCAGCTGATTGATATTTCTCTCTCATCAATGTTTCTAACTCTCTATCCCATTCCCTTCCTCTCTGTAAAAAAATCAATAAAATATATTAAAAAACAACAACAACAACAAAAAACTTCTTCCTCTATTCCTTGTAGTTAGAACTAGAGGCCTGATTAGATTCCAATTCAATATTTTTAGGCAAGACTATTTCATAGGCAATGTGTGCACTTCCCATTGCATTATGTTGAGGCACCTCATTCTGATTGTCTCATCTTTGACATTGTGTTTGATTAGTGAGTTCAGGAGTTGTCACCATAATCCCCCCAATCAGATTCCCCACCAACATTTAACCTAATAGTTTTGGCATTTATTGATATTTAAGATATTACATTAAGAGTTGCAGAGTGGTGATTTTTAATTTCATTTCTTCTGCAATTATTTTCTAGAATTAAAAAAATTATCTTTATTGTTGTAAATATTACAGATGTCCTCCTTTTCCCCCCGACCCTCTCCACCCTGTTCCCCTCCCCTCCCCAGGCCTTCCCCACATTATTATCTGTCCATGGGCAATGCATATCTGCATATGAGTTCATTGGTTAATCTTTTCCTGTCCCCCTTTGATTATATAGAAATATAATTTATGCAGAAAAGGCAAGATGTATGTTTCATTCTTTCCTATTATTTGTCAATTTTCAGAAATGAATTGGTGGCTTTAGCAACCTTTAATAGTGGTCAATGAGGTTTTCCCCACTCAGTATTATTATGAACTTAGGTTTTTTTTTTACATATTTGTGTTCAGTTCATTGTTACTATTATTCCTTTTGATGTTCAAATTGTCCCATCTTAGGCCGAGGGAATCCTTCAAGTTGGCTCATGTGTTCTTTGGACATGACCCCATTAGTGTTTGATATCTTATACATTATTTTTATTTATTGATCGAGAGAGAGAGAGAGAGAGAGAGAGAGAGAGAGAGAGAGAGAGAGAGAGAGAAAGATTTGTTGTTTCACTTATTGATGCATACATTGGTTGCTTCTTGTATGTGCCCTGACCAGGGATCAAACCAGCAACCTTAGTGTATAGGGACAACACTGTAACCAACTGAACTACCTAGACAGTCCTGATACTATATACATACTGGAGGCCTGGTGCACAAAAATTTGTGCACTTGGGAGAGGGTGTCCCTCAGCCTGGCCTGTGCCCTCTTGTAGTCTAGGACCCCTTGGGGGATGTCTATCTGCTGGTGTGCCTGACCAGCCTGAGTGAGGGGCTGATGGCTGTTTGCAGGCTGGCCAAGCTCCTCAGTGGGGACCCTCACCCCATGGGGGTGTGACCATCCTGGGTGAGGGGCTGAGGGC
Source organism: Murina feae (assembly GCA_004026665.1). NCBI lineage: Eukaryota > Metazoa > Chordata > Mammalia > Chiroptera > Vespertilionidae > Murina > Murina feae. The sequence goes on along the minus strand of PVJC01036056.1, from coordinate 9,860 downwards.
CATTTTCAGGCTGCCCACATCTCCCATTGACCCAACCTCCCAGCAAGGCTGGCTAGAATCAGGTTTCTGGGGTTTATTTATCTTCTATAATTGAAACATTGTTGCCTTGAGCAGAGGCCCGGCCGGCCTAGGCAGGCAGTTTCAACTCCATCGCTGGTGCAACGGAAGCCTCCTGTTTGCTCTAGCTCCGTGGCTGCAGGTGGCCATCTTGGCTGGGTTAATTTGCATAAAGGCACTCTGATTGGCCAGTGGGCATGTCTTGGCTGGTGGGCGTGGCTTAAGTGTCTGAGAGTGATGGTTAATTTGCATATTACTCTTTTATTAGATTAGATATTCAGATATATATGTGTATATATGTATTATAATATATTTTTATTGATTTCAGAGAGGAAGGGAGAGATAGAAACATCAATGAGAAAGAATCATTGTTTGGCTGCCTCCTTTATGCCCCCTATTGGGGATTGAGCCCGAAACCCTGGCACGTGCCCTTGACCAGAATCTAACTTGGGACCCTTTAGTCTGTAGGACTATGCTCTATCCACTGAGCCAAACCAGCTAGGGCCTATATATTTTTAATATAACAGCTTTACTCCACCTAGCCATCACTCCCTATTGCAAGAATTAAAGATTCTCTAGCTTACTGAGTCTGAACTCTTTGGAAGGCATGTTAAGCTTTACTTTCTTTAGAATTTAATTCTTCTCAGATTCATTTCAGATTCAAATGTTACACTGAAAAATAAATTCAGGTACCAAGCAGGCACTCAATCAATGTGCATTGTTGAATTAAATTATGCTTTGTAGAGCCGCATATGTAAACAATATGTGCGCCCAAGATAATTTAGCTCAGTTCCATGAACATCTCTAAACCCACACATATTGTGGTGCCTTTATAAAGGAGCTTAAACACATACCTATCCAGCTGAAAAATATTTTTGTGCAATTGCTTTTGTCATCTGATCTATTAGCATTCTCCTCACAGTGCTTTGCTTATATAAATTTAAGAAGATGAAAGGTTGATGCTGAGAGAAGTCTGGTCAGATTCGTTACCTTAGCAACCTTGACCCAGCTACAAAGTCCTTCACTGGCTAATGAGACACTTTTAATGACAGCTGGCTAGAACTCAGTCCTGCTGCAAAAATTACTTATAATCTGGTCAGTAACCTTTGGAGGAATATTATCTTTATCATATTTCCAAAAGAATCCAAACACCGAACATAGTCGCATCTATAACTATATTCATAAGGCCATCATGCTTAAGTGCTCCTGGGAAAGCATTGATAACAGAAAATTAAGTGTTACAGAATAATTGCTAGCCTTGCTGCATAAAAGAGAAGCTGGCTGCCCAGTGATTTTGTGTTGGTAGCAGTCATTAGATGCCACTGTCCTGTATAATTGAAAAATTGTTTGTATAAAGGAAACATTGTCACTGCCTCATTAGTTCCAACATTTAATTACGTTGGGGAAACCTGAGTGCCCTTCTGAGGTTCACATTGCACATATAGATTTGTTGGATAGGTGGTTCAATAGTTGAGCAAAATAATTTTTTACCTGAGCAAAGACCTTAGATGATGATTAGAATGTTCTTACAGCTGCCAATTTAGAAAGCTATATGTGAATAAAACACAATTTATTGATTATTAACTTAGTTCACTCTCTATTAAGTTTGGGTTTTAAACCCATTGGTAACCCAAAGACATTTCCCTGGCACACACCCAGGTCATCATAGCACTTGTTTCCAGCTGGCACTCACTTTAGTGAGTCAATGTCCATGCTGGGTAACTGACAAAACTTTGAAAATAAATTCTTTTACACATTCAAACACTGAATTAGCGATTGGGCCTTATTTCTCTGATACTTAAGTGCTTTTATCCTGACTCAAAAAATCTTACTTTGTAAATGAATAAAAAATCCATCATTTAAAAAATCTGGGAATGTAGGGAAACTCTCATAGCCCTAGTGTGAAATAAGGAAACTTGGCTACATATCTAGAAAAGAAATTGTAGCTATATTAAGCTTCTGCTCAATGTGTATTGAGGAAGCTATGGGCTAGACTCTAGGTGGTTTAGGTTTTATCAATAGTTCAAGTTAGTTCCTGTTCTGGACTGAATGTCTATATCTCTCTAACATCCATATATCGAAGCCTTAATCTCCAATGTGATGTTATAAAGAAGTGGGGCCATTGGGAGGTAATTAGGTTTAGATGTGATCAGGAGGGTGGAGCCCCTGTGATGTGATTAGTGCCCTTATAAGAAGAGGAAGAGCTACCAGAGTTTCTGCTCACCATCGTGTGAATATATATGGAGTTGCTGCTGAGATGTCCCTTGTTCCTGGCCTTCTAGCTCTTTCAGGCAGGTTGCTTGGTTATCTAGGACCTTGTTTTGGCCAGAGTAGTCATTTACTGCGCCTGGGCTATGTTAGATATTGAAATTTTTGGAGGAATTCATGGCGCCTGAAACATTCCCCAAGGTCTCATAACTTCTTTCAGCAAGACTTTTTTCTTCAGAAAGTTGTTTTTTTCCTAACTCACCTTCCACCTCCCCTCGTCAGCTCAAACTTGTTTACTTGGTTTTCATTTTCCAACAAAATTCTGCCAACATACACCATTTATTTGCTCATCAGTTTTCAGTGGTTTTCTCCTTATCTCATGTCAGGGAAAGTTGTTTTCCTTTAAAAAATTTGCTAACCTGGCTAAATAGTCCATTAAATGAATTCATAATTACATGAATCATGAGTTGAACAGTTACACCCAATCTCAAGCAGGGTATTAATTCTAAAACTCTTTATAAGATTTGGAAATATTAATATATATATTTTTGAAAATGAAAAAATAAAAATGGTTTGCATCTACTCTTCTGGAGTTTTATCATGATTTTGTTTACTGGAACTGCTTAATCTTATTGGTTTTATTAGATCATTTGCTACTGCTCTTATGAGATCCCAAAAATTCTTTAATAAACATCAAACTTGAGAGCTATTCATTCCCTATATCTCTCCATAAACCCTTGTTAACTCCATCCTGTCATCACTGTTGTGCTAAACAGGTCATATAGACATTAGTTTATGGTATCTTTTCCCCCCTCTATTTAAGTAACAGACATTATTTGAAGAATCCATTTCCAATGCAATTCAACACAGTACCACTAATCAAAGACAGCAGCTGGGAGTATTTACTGTGAAAATATCTATCTTTAGAATAATTTCTAAAATCACATTACTGTAAACATAACCAAGAATTATGAAGACTGTCTCTATCAGGAACACCTCTTGAAGTAGGAAAAGACAAATTTCCAAATGAGGTTTAGAATTCTATCCCTTTCTTAAGGCTAAATTATATGTTAATAGTGTGCAATATTTTCTGGTCATAAATTATACTTGCAAATGTATCACTGGTCAAGTTAGGCATAATTTTGTCAGCTTCAAACATTTAAAAATTCAGCTTGAGAATTTGCTTTAAGGCACTGCAGTTCATTACAATAATTTCCCTTGACTTAGAAAATGAATGTGAAACTTGGGAACAAATAAAAGGAAAAATGAACATCTTGAATTTCTTTTTTTTCTCTACTCTTCATATCCAAATGATCACCAAGTCCTACTGATTGTCCTTCCCAAATATAGCCCTTCCATTGCCCTATTTAAGCCCATTATAATCTCTTTCCTGGGTAATAGAAATGTAACTTCCCAACTGGTCACCCTACTTTATGTTTGTCTCTCTAGAAGCCTGCTTGTATCCTGTGTTAGAATGATAAATCTAGAACTCATCTCTGCTCATATTCTTTCTTTACTTGTAACCCTCAAGGGCTCCCTAGTGTCTTTGATGTCAAATCCGAGTTCTATGCTATGTACTACAAAGCCTTCCCAAAAGGTATTCCAGCTGAACCTTCATGGGTCACATCTCTGATTCTGATTTTATGCTCTTGCAACTTTTCATCCACTCCAAGCTGTCTCACTTCCTGCTTCATCTTGACACATTAAAGGTGCTTACTCCTACTGGGATGGAACCCAAAACCTGGGTATGTGCCCTGACTGGAATCAAACCTGTGACCCAACACTCCAACCAACTGAGCCACACTGGCCAGGGCAGTGTTCACTTAATTTATGTCACTGTATTGGAAACCCAAAATAGAGGGCCACTAGCAGTCCATGGCCCTAAGTCCAAGCATCAGCTGGTGTAGTAGACAGAGCATCAGGTTTTGCTGTTGGGTTATAACTGACATCTCTACTTCCCATAACCATATGATTTTTTCACCTGGGGCAAACATCCTAGTTTTTCATTGGTTAAAATGAGACTGAAATACAGCTTGTATTGGGCACATAGTAAACTCTCAGGAAATGTTAGTTTCCTTTCTTTTTTTAAAAAATGCCATTGAATTCTGGATTTAAGGCAGCAACCAACTCTGCTTACAAGTCATCAAATCCATTGCAGCTGGTTATTTTTCTGGCATTGCCTCACACATCCGTATTAACAACAGAAGACAAAAACATAAATCTTGAAATTTATGCCTCAGAGGATCAAATATGAAATTTTCATTGTCTATCAGTAGCATTTTAATGGAATTTTTCTACTGGATTTCTCCAAGAAATGATGCAATGGGAAAAGGAACACTGGACATGTACAATGTGAAGGATGGAAGTTCAAGGGAAAGAAGGGGAAGGTCAGAGTGTGGGGTACTTCTCTAGGAGGGTGACAAACATGAATGAAAAAGTACTAAAAGTGTGTGCGGTGGCTCTCATATAGTTGACCTACTTTACAAATTTGCCCCAGGCCAGCTTTTTCGGAGAGATTCAGAAAGGATGACTCACTTTGTGTCAAAGGCTCAAAAATGAATAATCAGGAGTGTCTGCCCAATGTCCCCAACCCAGAGCCAGGCCTCCTGATGAGAAAGTAAAGAGGGAGAGAAGGAGCAGATGGGAGAGTCAAGAACAGATGCAAGTTATTTAAAAGTAATACAGTCATTCAGCAGGACTGGAGTAGAAATTCAGCCATTTATTGGGTATGACATTTGGGTAAATTAAACTGAACAGAACAGAACATCTAGGAAATACCAGATAAGAAAAGCAAAATGAGGGTGAATGTTGGCTGACAAGGAACGGAAAAGGAATAGGTGAAAAAGAGTTTAATGCAAAGGGGAAAGTCACTTACATTTGCCATATGTTTATTTCAGACCTTTATTTTTAAATAAAAATTCAATTATACATATTTACAAGTAACTGGACATTTAGTGCCAGGTAGATAAAAAGTAGTCTGATTTACTGATTTTTCTCCTTGATACCTTTTCATGGCTCATATGCAAATACACACACTCCCATGTAGACATACAATCATTCACACATTCACATACACTCACCTACACAAACATAGTCACACCTACATTGGCACACTCACACACAGAAGTCCCCTTTTCTCTTAATGTTCTGGTGAGGTGAAATTTTTAGATTTTTTTTTTTAGTTCACTGCAAAGGCAACAAATAATTTATAGGATCATTCAGTAGAATTGTGTCTGTTATTTTAATTGTGTACTTTTTATCTGTAGCTGCTCCAAGGGTTATGGGTTACTCAGGGTAAAATTAGAGATGCACTAAAGACTCAGGCGATGTTGTTGGGAAGACAGACAGGAGAGAGATAAACCCAACCAGGATGAGCGCCAAGGGGACAACTATTTGTCAAAATTTCTAATCTTGACCATTTGTTGATCTTTCTGCCTGAGAATCATACTGAGGCCATTCTTATTGACTTATCAACTATATCTTGCTTTGGAGATCTTGAAGGGGCATGAGCTTGCTTCATCTACAGCAACATTAACATTAACAAACTTCAAGCAGAATTCTGCATCTCACTTACTAGTGAGTTGGTTGCAAGACAGAGACAGAATTCATTTGTCAAGTTTGGTCTCCTACAGAGCAATACTCTCACTCACCCCTTCAAAATAATTTTGACCCAGTCTATTGGACATGGAACCAAGATTCTAATGAAAGGAATCTGTTTTCTTGCATTTCTATGTTCTGCAAGTCACATTTTTATGTAGGTGTCTGTGTAAATGTCATTATTTTTCATCTTCAAAGATATCACACCTTAGAGACCACCACCACCACCAACAACAACCACAACAAAACCCTCACACAATTGGGTCTTCACCTTTGTTTCTTTTCCTTTTTTTCCTCCTTTGCACCTGTCTGCCACTTCGATTGCAGCACGGCTGAAAGATTTTCCCTTTTCACTTCCTGGTTGTTGGGTCAGATCTTACTTCAGGAGCCTTAAAATAAAGGATAAGATGACAATGAGTGCACCCGTGAAATAAAACAAAAGGGAGAAAACATGAAAAGGGCTTAAAAAGAAAAGAATACAAAAGCACAGTGCATAAAGAATGAGAAAGTTAAAAAAATGATGGAATTAAGACAAATGTGATAATGTAATCTCTAAAAAAGTAAAATTGGAATGTTTTAAATAAGTCCCAGGGAAGTGGATTAAACAAAATAATGAGGCAGGGAGATCCTCCCCGCCCCCCCCCCCCAAAAGTTTTATTACCTGCGAGAAGAATTTTCAGGCAAACCTATTATATTGTGCACAATTATATAATAGTCTATTACTAAGCATAGGACACTACAAAATAAATAATAGAGGATACAAAATACATTTTCTCTTTGTCTTCATAAAGTGTGAATTGGAACTACTACAAACCCAACTTCAGTGGATGCCAACACATTGATGATGCTTACTGTGTAGAGAAGTGAATCTGCTATCTATTCCATAGAACAAAGCTGTCTCCCAGAGCAATGTAAAGAATTGCATGAATGTCTTTTTACAACAACCTTGTGGGCTATGGAAAGTGGAGGGAATTTAGTAATAGTTGTGTGAACTTGAGCAGGGTTTTAATCTGTAAATTTGATAATGATTTTTTTTCTACTTACCTAGAATGAACTACACAGTGCATATGATAGAATGTGATTAACTATAAAGAACAAGACACTAATATAAGTTAGTGCTAAGTCACAACAAACATAAGCCAGTGGCAATTCTGGATTTAGGATACTGAATTCAACTTGGTATTTTGGGGACTCTATGTATTAAATAGCTGATTTTCATAGAGCGAATCCATCAGCTGAATATTTTCCCATACAAAATTTTTAGCCTCCTAAAAGTCTAATATCATATCTCAGCCCAGGCCTGCTCATCCTTCCCTGCCAGTGGAAGTGGACTACCGGTCCTCCGAGGTCCTGTTCAAATGACACCTTCATGAAGACTTCCCAGTCCCTTCAACTCCAGGATGAGCTCTTTCTTTGAGGATAACTATGTTATTATTTTTTTACTAGGGGCCCGGTGCATGAAATTCATGCACTGGAGGGTGGGGGGGGGGGTCCTCAGCCCAGCCTGCCCCCTTTCACATATGGGGAACCCTCAGGGGGTGTCCTACTGATCCCCTTGGGGAGTGGGCCTAAGCCACAGTCTGGCCTCCCTTTGTGGGAGGCGACCAGGCTAATCAGGGGAAGCCACCAGCCCCATCACCCTGCTGCTACAGCCACTACCAGTCACCGCAGCCACCAAGGTGTTTTCATCAACATGGACTTCAGTCCCTTCACCATGAAAAAATGCCAACTTTCTTTAGGCATTTTCAAGATGTGTCTTTCATAGGATATGACCTTTCTTTCTTTCTTTCTTTCTTTCTTTCTTTCTTTCTTTCTTTCTTTCTTTCTTTCTTTCTTTCTTTCTTTCTTCTTTCTTTCTTTCTTTCTTTCTTTCTTTCTTTCTTTCTTTCTTTCTTTCTTTCTTTCTTTCTTTCTTTCTTTCTTTTTCTTCTTCTTTCTCATCCTCACCTGAGGATATGTTTCCATTGATTTTTAGAGAATGTGGAAGAGAAGGGAAAAACAGAGAGAAACATCAAAGTGAGAGGAACACTTTGATTGCTTTCCTCCTGCATATGCCCTGACCTGGGCCCTGGCCAGGGAGGAGCCTACAACCTAGTTTCATGCCCTTGGTCAGAATTGAACCCAAACCCTGAAGTCAGCAGGCTGAGGCATTATGTACTGAACCAAACCAGCTAGGGCAGGATAAGACATTTCTTAGCCCTCCAGCAATGGACCTTCATTTTTTTTCCTCCAGGAGTGTGGTGGAAAAACCCTAGATCGCCTTTTTGGATTCTTATTACCCAAGTTACTAAGAATATTACCAGTGGCATACAGGGAGCTTAGCCAATGAGTGGTGAGAAAAGGTGTTTCCTCTGTAGTTCACTCCTATCACTGGCTCCACCCCTTCCCCTCCAATCCCAGCTCCATCCCTGCCCAGACCTGTAACCTCTGGCCAAGGCTGCAGGGGACCCCCAACCCCTCTGATTGCTGGCTTCACAGAGCTCAGGCCTCTGCGATCACCAGCTCTGATCCTGCCTCCTGCCATTGCCAGCTCTGCTCTTGTCCCACTGGTAGCCTCTGGCCAAGGCTGCAGCCCTGGGCAGGGGACCCTCAGACCCCTGCTTTGCTGGTTCCACTGGTGACCAGACCCCTGTGATCACAGGCTCTGCCCCTGCCCCTCCGATTGCTGGTTCTGCGGAGCTCAGGTCCCTGTGAACTCTGGCCTTGCCCCTGCCTAGGCCTTATGCCTGGATAGGGCACCCTCATAACCCCTTTGATCACTGGCTCCACCCTTGCCCATGCCTGAAGCCTCTGATGAAGGCCTCTGTCCTGGGCAGGGGACCCCCAACCCCCTCTGATCACCTGTTCTGCCCCTCAGGGCCCCCACCTACCCCACCACCTGCTTGGCTAACAGGCCTGACCACTTCAGTGGTGGAGCTGAGCCTGACGGGGAGCCTCCATCTTGTGGCCATGGGGGAAGCCATCTTTGCCACAGTGTCACACATAATTTGCATATTACTCTTTTATTAGACAGGATAACTAACCTCTGACAATCCCAGTTTTCTGACTTATATTCAACCAATACATTAGACATTTGTAAGCATTCAACAAAATGCTTTCATGATATTATGTTATTTAATGCTTACCATAGCCCTATGACTGGAACAGCTTATAGATAAAAGTATGTTGAGAGAGAGAGAGAGAGAGAGAGAAAGAGAGAGAGAGAAAGAGAGAGAGAGAACAATTATTTTTCAGGTCACAAAGCTGGTAGCCTGCAAAGTAGGAATTCAGCTTAAGTCTGAATTCTTGTATACTTGTTCCACTAGATATGCTGATAAACAGCAGATCATCTATACAATTATTTTGCATGTCTCCCTTTCCTATATGAGATTCCAAGCCATTTTAGGGGCTTATTTCCCTTGGAATCCCCTCTACTTGCACATGGGAGAAACAAAACAAAAGCTGATTGAATTGGTAGACATGAACAGGTGAGTATCTCAAATTTGGCTCCAATAAAATTTCAAAATGAATTATGGAGTTTTTTTAAAATTTATCTTTATTGTTCAGATTATTACAATTCCTCTTTTTTCCCTTATAGCTCTCCTCCTCCCATTTCCCACCCCAACTTCTATCCTTGCCCCCCCCACTGTCCTCATCCATAGATGTACAATTATTGTCCATTCTCTTCACGCACCCCTAACAATCTTAACCCCCCAAAATTGTCCATCCACTCCATTCTATGCCTCTGATTCTATTCTATTCACCAGTTTATTCTGTTCATCAGATTTTTTTATTCACGTGATTCTTAGATTCACTCGTTGATATATATTTGTTGTTCATAATTTTTACTTTCCTTTTTCTTCTTCCTCTTCTCAAAGGATACCTTTCAGCATTTCATATAATACTGGTTGGGTGGTGATGAACTCTTTTAGCTTTTTCTTGTCTGTGAAGGTCTTTATCTGACCCTCAATTCTGAACGATAGCTTTGCTGGGTAAAGTAATTTTGGCTGTAGGTTCTT